>CAUYPO010134680.1:0-21240 GCA_963574435.1 Cheirogaleus major
ACCAGCCTGAGCAAGAGCGAGACCCCGTCTCTACTAAAAAAATAGAAAGAAATTAGCTGGACAACTAAAAAAAAAAAAATACATACATATATATGTAAATTAGCTGGGCATGGTGGCACATGCCTGTAGTCCCAGCTACTCAGGAGGCTGAGGCAAAAGGATCACTTGAGCCCAGGAGTTTGAGGTTGCTGTGAGCTAGGCTGACGCCATGGCACTCTAGCCTGGGCAACAGAGTGAGACTCTGTCTCAAAAAAAAAAAAAAACACATTTAGAAGCTGTTATGGATTCAATCGTGTCCTCCCAAAAAGATATGTTTAAATCCTAACTCCTGGTACACAGAATATACTCTGGGAGGCCGAGGTGGGAGGATCACTTGAGCTCAGGAGTTACACCAGCCTGAGCAAGGGACCCTGTCACTACCAAGAAGAAAAAGAAAAGGAAAAAAAAAACCTAAACACCATTAGCATTGTCTGTGCCCTACTAGTTGGTGGTACCAGCACATCCTGGTGACTCATCAGTCACTCTGCTCCCGGAAAGCTTTGGACACGACCTGGTCACCATCAGGGCAGGGGGGCTACCTGTGTGATGAGCTCCACTGGGCAGAGATCAGGCCATTTCACCCTCACAATAACTCTATGAAGTAGCCTGTTATCTCCTTGTTATAGAGGAGGACACAGCAGCCCAGAGAGGTGGAGGACTTAACCCAAGGTCACACAGCTGGTGATGGGCACAGCCAGAACATGAGCCCCTGGCCATCTGACTCTGTCCCAGTGAGAGAGTCTCTCTGCCCTCCTCCCAGGATAGCCGTCTACTTTCTGTCAGGGGCCTTTCACAAAGCCATAATCCTTAAGAATTTTAGGCAGCACGACAAGCCATGGATGGAAAATGTTGGAGAGGCAAGTCCTTCTGGGGCAGTCTTTATGCTTATGAATTCAGAATAGTCTCAGTGTTCAGTTCTGGGTCTATTTTTAGCTCCTCTCAATCTTGCCAGTGGCCCAGGTGTGGCCAAAAATTCAGCTGGCCTCCCCGGGCAGAACTGCAGAGCAGAATGGGTTCTACCTATTTGAAATGTTCATGGCATTTGAGGTGAGGTGCTTTTCCCAGTTAATTCTAACCTGTCGGTTTTCACTTCTTTTTCTTTGAAAACCAAATAGCAATGTGTCTCCTTTCTATACAAAGGGCCAGCATTGACTTTGACTTTTCTCTTTGGGTTAGAATCATGGAAGATGCCAGAATCAGGGAGTTGGGGCTCGTGTTTGTGTGTACGGGGGAAATATCATGGAGTTACATAAATTATGGGGAATGTACCCCATGGAAAGTAGTGTCCCTATTAAAATGCCAATGTATTTATCAGTATGAAAAGGTGCTTATCACATAGCATGGAGTAAAAAGAATGGGTTACAAAACTGTGCATAGCATAATCCATTATGTACTTAAAAATATATCTACCCATTAAAATGATCAGGAAGGCATATTCCAAAATAATTATAATTGTTATCTTTAGATGATGAGGTTTTAGGTGTTTTTATTTTCTTTTATCTGCTTATCTGTTTTTTCTTAGATTTTCCCCCAAATGAAACATATATATGCTTAAATTTAAACATAAATTTGAATACTCCAACAAATGTACTGATAAGTGTGGAGCTGTAACAGCAAATCCCAGCCCTGAATTTCAGTGGCTACTGGTTTCTCAAATTAGTCACATTAAACTTGACATTTGAATGAATTTCTATGCAGGCCCATGTTTTATTCATTTAAAAAAGTTTTTAAGTTTTAAATTTAATTTTGTTTTTACTGACACATAATAATTGTTCATATTTATAGGATATAGTGTGACATTTTAATACATGTATTGTTAGGGTATTTAGCATATTCATCAACTCATACCTCTATCTATCATTTTGTTGTAGTGAAAACATTCACGATCCTCTCTTCTAGCCATTTTGAAATATACAATACGATATTATTAACCACAGTCATTCTCCTGTGCAATAGAACTGCAGTCCCCAACCCCTGGGCCACAGACCAGCATAGGTCTGTGGCCTGTTAGGAACTGGGTGGCACAGCAGGAAGTGAGCATTGCGGGAGCAAGTGAAGCTTCATCTGTATGTACAGCCGCTCCCCATTGCTCGCATCGCTGCGTGGGATCCGTCTCCTGTCAGATTAGCAGAAGATCCTCATTAGATTCTCATAGGAGCTTGAAGCCTACTGTAAGCTGCACATGCGAGGGATCTAGGTTGTGTGTTCCTTATGAGAATCTAATGCCTGATGGTCTGAGATGGAGCTGAGGCGGTGATGCTAGCGCTGGGGAGCGGCTGCAAATGCAGATCATCATTAGCAGAGAGGTCTGACTGCACAATGAATGTAATGCCCTTGAATCATCCTGAAACCATCACTCTGCCCCACTCCTAGTCTGTGAAAAAATTTGTCTTCCATGAAACCGGTCCCTGGTGCCAAAACATCTGGGGACTGCTGCAATAAAACACTAGAGCTTATGCTTCCTATCTAACTGTAACTTTGTACCCACTGACCAATCTCTCCCTCACCCTCTGTCCTCCCTCACCTCCCAGGCCTCTGGTAACCACTGTTCTACTCTCTACTTCCATGAGATAAACTTCTTTAGGTTGTGTGTGAGATCATATGGTATTTATCTTTCTGTGTCTGGCTTATTTCACTTAACGTAATGTACTCTAGATTCATCCGTGTTGTCATGAACAACAGGAAAATGGCTGAATAGTATTCCATTGTGTATATGTACCATGTTTTCTTTATCCATTCATCCTTTGATGAACATTTAGATTGATGCCATCTCTTTGATATTGTGAATAGAACTGCAACAAGCATGGAAGTGCAGATATCTCTTAAACATACTGATTTCCTTTCCTTTGGATATATACTGAGCAGTGGGATCATATGGTGGTTCTATTTTTAATTTTTTGTGGAACCTCTATAGCATTTTCTATAGTGGCTGTACTAATTTGCATTCCCACCAACAGTGTATATATAAGTCCTTTCTCCACACCTGCCCTAGCATTAGTTGTTTTTTGTCATTTTGATAATTGTCATTCTAACAGGTGTAAGATGATACCTCATTGTGGTTTTGATTTGCATTTCCCTGATGATTAGTGATGTTGAGCATTTTTTCATATACTTGTTGGCCATTTGTATGTCTTCTTTTGAGAAGTATCTATTCAGGTCTTTTGCCCTATTTTTAATTGGAGTCTATTCATTTTTTACCTAGTTTTCTATTTTGAAAAACTTAAAACCTGCAGAAAAATCGCAAGAATGGTACAATCCACACAGCCCATTTCCTTTCACCTAGATGGATTGGCTAAGAGCATTTTTGCCACATGTGCTTTCTCTCTCCATGTGGTTCTATTTACTTGTCGGCCCATCACATAACACACTGTACTCAATGAATGAGTGGCTGGAGTGGCAGGAGGGCAGGTGGGCTGTGCAGTGGGCACCACCCGCAGCCCAGTGGGTGTCTAGAGGAGAAGCAGAGGTGCAGGGCAGCATGAGCCTGGACGGCGGGCAGCACAGAACATCAAGGGGGTCCATAGAGCTGGCCAGCAGGGAGTGGGGGGGCAGGTGGAGGTGGAGCTAGAGGCATGAGCACTGGGGAGATCCCAAGGGTCTCAGGTACCACCCCAAAGTGTCAAGTGTGAGGGGAACCACTGAGAGGAATGACACAAGCAGTTTTGTGCATTTTAAAGATCTCTCTGCCGCCGTGATGACCATGGACCTCAGAGGTACAGATGGAGGGAGGGAGGGGAAGCCCAGTTCAGAGGCTATTAAAGTGGTCCAGGGCAGAGACAAGGAGGGCTGAACAGGTGGGCCAGCCAGAGGAGGCAGAATCAGGAGCTCTTGGAGTGACTGACTGGGTGTGGAGAAGAGGGGAGGGATCCAGGACAACTCCCAGGATCTGGCTAGGGAAACATGTGGGGGCCAGTGCTGTTTCTCGGATAGGGAGTGCAGAGGAGGAGGAGCCACCAGTGATGGTAAGAGAAGCAGGAGGGACCAGATTCAGTTTTTCTGCATTGCGGCTGAGTAGCCTACAGGATAACCAAATGCAAACACCAGCAGGCCACTGACTATGGGCCTGGATCTCAGGGCCAAAGACAGGCCTGGGGATGGAAATTTTGGAATCACAAGAGTCTCATGCACATGGTGACCACCATCATGGATGGTGGGACAGCCCCTGTTCATGCCTGTGTTGTGGCGTATTCATTAACTGCCCCCCCCTTCACTTGTCCCTTTCGAACAGTAACTTATGTGGTCACCCTAACACGGGGTGACTCGTGGCTCCCCGTGTTCACTTGACACTCATCCCTCCCTGGCCTGGCCTGGCTCTGTGGGTGTCCCCTACCATATGTGGTTAATCACTGGAGGTCTGTGTCCTCTGTCCCTGAGCATCCCCACAGCGCCTCCCTTGGTACCTTTCAGCTAGGCAAAGTCCCCAAGAAGTATTTGTCTGTCCTGTGGTTGACAGACCCACAGGCCCATCTACTGAGGGGAGAGAAGGAGGGAGAAGCTCTATGGGTTATCTTGCTGTAGGCTGGAGGATTAAGAGGCTCCCTTGGACCAAGCCCCTACTAGGTATAAGATTTAGGAAATGTCAGTGAGGTGAGGAAACTCTAAAACATCCCCCATTCTCACAAGTGGCCCACACTGCTCTGTTTCCTCACCCCCTGCTTGGGCAGTGACAACTGGGCAGGTCTGTCACTGTGTGGACCTCTCCCCTACCGTGCCTCCTCAGGGGTAGTGTAGCTGCCCAGCCCCAAATGAGTCCTTTAGGGGCCCACTCTGCTGACAAGAGCCACAATTGGCTGTCCTTGGACAAGCCCTGTCTACCTCCAACCTCTGCTGTGCCCCTCCGTGTAGCCTTTTCTCCAGACACACGGAACACTTTTGCCTTTGGGACCAGGAATGTGCTTTTTCTACTCCTTCACTGCCCCTACTCCCTTGCCTAACTGCTAGAATCTGCTAGAATCTAGAGCCACTCTTCAGAGCTGGCTCAAATATGGCCTGGGGCCTAGGAGATGGTCCTGGCTCCCCCGCTGGGGCAATGCCCCCTTCGTCTATAGTGCCCTTGTGGCCCCCTCTGCCTCTCTGATGGTTTCGTCTGGGCTCTTGTCTTACTTGCTCTTTGCAACTCAGGGTGGAAACACTCACTTTTGCATTTTTGTATTTCTCCATAACACCAAACATGGGAGTAAGTATTTGTGATGTGTACAGAAAGGGTGTGGAGTGAATTGCCAGAGATTTTGTCTCCAGGTAAGAAGGCACCATTGAGTTTTATGGAGCAGAGGATCGCAGGGTGAGAGCATGCATTCCTGCATGCATGCATTCCTTCATTCAACAAGTATTTATGGACAACTTCTGTGTACTAGATACTATGTGGTATAGTGGATTTAAAGAAATTGTCACCACCTTCAAGGACCTCATTATCTAAAGGAGGGAGGGAAGGAGACAGACATGCAAACAGAGAGTCACCAAACAATGTAATAAGTACCATAATTGCAAGACCAAATGCTCAGATGCAGGAACTGATTCTGTCCCATGGAGTCAGGAAGTGCTTCACCAGGAAAGTAACATTTAAGCTGGGTCTTGAGGCATGCCTAAGAGTTTGCCAGGAGTCAGGGAAAGGGTACTGTTGTGGAGGGAACAGTGAGAGCAAAGGCACTGAGCCCCAGAGAGGCCTGGGTAGGGGACTGGAAAACAGTCACTGGAGGAGGGGGGACAATGAGGAGGGGGACAGGGAAGGCAGGGAAATGCCAGGAGATGAAGCAAGGGAGGAGAGAAGGGGCCCAACATCATAGGCAGAGTGCAGGTGTTAAGGAGAGCTAAGTCCTGGTGACCATAGCGGCGAGGAGAGTGGCAGGGAGGCCATCCCAAACATGCAGCTGTTCTCCATCCATGTTTACCTGGCACTGCCCTGAACACTCAGTCATGGCTGCTTCACTTTGGACTGTTGGTCGCTGCAGGGAGCTGCCCACCCCACACCCCTGAGTTGCCAGCAACTGCTCCAGATCCCAGCCACCACCTCACCTCTTCTTCTGTACAAGCATTTCTGGGGACAGAGTCCTTGGCAGGGCTGGTCCCTGGGGTAAAGCCTCCTTTGCCACCAACAGAGAGATGCCTGTGCCTTAAGAGCAGGCAGATGGCAAGTCCTGCCCTCCCAGCTGGGCAGCCACGCTGTACTGGCAGTGCCTTTCAAGTGTGCAGGAGCCTGCAGGCCAATACCCGCCCTCCCAGGTATCCGTGCTTGGCAGCCCACCCTGTGTCCAGCCCACTGTGTTCCTGCAGGTGAAACTGGCAGAAGGAAGGAGATTGGCTCGTGATTGGCTCCCTGAATTTTTTCAAAAAATCACGATTTTGTTGCTTCCAATTCTGGTGGGTGACACCATTGTCCTTGTTTACCACCTCTTAGTGCTCCCTGCATGGTGTTGGTCAGTCCCTGGTCCTCGCTGGCCTGCCTGGAGAGCAGGCGGGCCTTCCTGTCTTGTGAATGTTTACACGAATGGAAGATGTCAGTGTTGAATCTATAAAAGGAGTCCAGGTTGCAAAGTTCCAAAAGCAAACATCTGAAGGTGCGGTGTGCTTCCCCTGGCTGTGGGATGTCATGATGTCATGTCAACTCACATCCTCACGTCTACTCAGCACCCTCTGCAGGCAAGACCGCCTGGAGAGTAGGCAAGGCTCCCTGCCCTTCTAGAGCTTCCTGAACAAAAAGACAAATTCACAACCTGCTAAATCCCAAAGCCAATGTCACAGTGCTGTGACGAGCTGCCAGGCAGGCCAGGCAACTTGCCCCGTGCACGGGCGGGAAAGGTTTAGTGGAGGAAGGGCACAAGGGCTTTCCATGAACTGGGCTGGGCACCAGGTGGGGAATGGTCTGAGACGCTTCCAAGAGGAAGGAGACATGAGGGGTGGTGAGGGATTTCCAGCCTGAGATATGGTAGGGCAGAAAGGTGGAGGGCAGAGCTCAGGGACGTGGGTGGCGAGCGAGCCTGAGCCTGCTAGGAGATTCAGGGAGCCTTGAGTGCCCGGCCAGGGAGCAGGCCCTTCTGTGTGCAGCAGGGCAGAGGCAGGCACGTCCAATCCTGGCTTTGCCACTACTCCTCGGCTTGAGCCTTGGGCAAGTTACATCTCCCTCTGGGCCAGATGAGCGGAGTGGACCAGAACAGGGGTTCCCAACCGGGAGGACAGGGTGCTATTCAAAAAACACACCTACAACTAGAGCTAGTTCTACTGGGGGATATCTCTGGGTGTGGCCTGGACATGTCTGTGTTTTAAAGGATGCTGGTGCTTCTGGCGTGCGTCGCTGGTTTAATGCACTTCTAAGATCCTGCTGGCTCTAAAATGTCCGCGTTACTGAGGCGTGAGGAGTTGGTGAAACGGCCATGGGAAGGGATTCCTGGCTGGCCTGCAACAGCAGAGGAAACCAGTGGCTGAGGATGCGTCTCGCTGTGTAGACTGTGTGTCTGAGTCTCTGGGGCTGTGCGGATAATTTCAGAACAAAGCTGGGGGTGGGGTGGGGGGTGCCGAGACCTATTTGGGCCTGAGCGATCTAGATAATTGCAGTGCTGGCGCTGCCCTGCCAGGGCGCCCGGGGTGGGGGGCGGGCCCCCATTAGTCACGGGCTGAGTGAGGGGAGGTGGTTGAGGAACAGGGAATAAATAAAAGGAGTGAGCAGTCATGTCTCAAGCAGGACTGCGAGGGCGGGGGGTGGCTGCCAGTGTCCCAGGCAGGGAGGCTGAGACATGAGTCACACCCGAGACGCTGACCTGGCAGCGCCCAGCCTCTCTCGGAGAAGGAAGGAGGAGGCGGGCGCTGGAGGTTCTGAATGTCAGGCCTGCCTCTTGCCATATCCTTGGGCTCGAGATCTTTGTCATCCCTTATCACAGCCCTTTGCGAAGCTGTGTGACAAAGAGACCTCGGTTCCTTGTTCTTCTGCCACTCTTTATCCTGAAGTCACCAGAAGCTCCACTTTGGACCTTAAGAGCTATAGCCACCCAGCCACTGTCCTGGGCCCAAAGCGTTCTTCTCTCTGGAGCTGCCACGTGGGACGGTGCTGTTTTAGACAGTGGGGCTGGTGTGTGAAGACAGGAGAGAGAAGTGACTTTCGTTGCTACATTCCCAGCAGCCTGCATCTCCCCAAGGCCTCAGTTCCTTCTTGTTCCCACTCAGACGTAAGCCCTGGCCGATACAGGTCTTTCCTAATGATTTGAGAAGATCAGAGCCCCACTCCTGAGCAACGGAGGCAGTTCTGCAGGGCACCCGAAAACCCAGCTCTTGTTGAGTGCAGCTGCCAGGCTGACCACGCCCTGCCTGGAGGGCCAGGGCCACCAGGGCAGAGAACAGTCACAGCCCTTCTCTTCCCTCTGGGACCCTCTTTCAAGGGAGCCAGCTTGAGCCCAGTGTCACTGTTTGATCTCCTCCTACCCTTCCAAATTTTCCTGGTTCTGAGTGGGGGAGCAAGTACCCCCTTTTTTACTCAGCTGTGTTTTGTAGCCTCTTAGGTCACAGCCCCAGCCCAGCCCAGCCCCCTCCTCTCCCCTAGATCTGCTCCTACACTTGCTTGGTGCCCTGGGTCCAGGCAGGTCTGGAGCTTGAGGCCAGATGCCTCAGGCCTTTAGCCTTGCCCAGGGCAGCCTGGGCAGAAGCTGAGGTTGCACGTCTTTTGCTAACCTTGGCAGAGAAGTGCTGAATCTGTCTAAAGTGATTGAGGCTATTTGCTGCCTGTGGGAAGGATTTTTATTCCCAGGGATTTTACTGGACCACTTGGGGCAGCCCTGTTTGGCTAGCTGAAGGTTTACATGTTTTTGCACAACTGGATGTTTACAGTTTGTAAGCACTTGCCTTTTAAAAATGTCCTCATCGAAAATAGCTTTCTTTTATTTTATGTTTGATCTTCCTTTTTACCTTTTAAGTGGGAAATGGGAGACCAGTAAAAGTGGGCAATTGTGAAGCTTGCCCACGCTCCAAGTGAGGGATACGAGTTTGCTCCTGTTGTCCTGCCGGAACTACAGACCAGGGCTCATATTCCAGCCACAGTTGGGCCCCTCGACCTTGGTCAAGGCTGACGGGCCTGGAGCAGTTGTGCCGCTGTGAACTAACTCTGATGCATCTTTCCAGAGCAGTGGAGAGGCTGGAAGGAGTCAGGATGCCCCAATCCTCAGCCTCTGGCTTGCAAAGCACCTTGACATCCCTGGGTGGGGATGGAGAAGCCATTTTACCCAGAGAGGGCCCCTTGTTGGGCGCCTCCATCCCAGAGCTGAGATGTGGTTGGTAATGCGAGATTCTCGCCAGGGTTGGCTATCCAATACAGGAATCATAGCCACATGGGGCTATTTACACCTAAATTTAAGTTAATTAAAATTCAATAAAGCTTAAAAACCAGTTTCTCATTCACACTAGCCACATTTCAAGTGCTCACAAGCCACATGTGGCTGGTGGCTGCCCCACCGGGCAGCACAGGTACAGAACAGCTCCGTCACTGCTGGGCTCTTTTGGCAGGATGCATCAGATTCCCTTTACACTGACCCGTCCACAGAGCTGATGTTGCCCAGATGCTTTTCCTCCCTTTTGGTGGACATTTGAAGGCTTCATTGCCCTGCAAACTCTTCCAAGCTTCTTTCTCAACCCAGAGAACTGGCTGTATGGCCTTGTGAGGTCTCCCTTCTAGAAAGAACAGGTAGCATGCCTCTGATAACCCGCTGACCAGGCAACCCACAGGCACCCCTGGGATCAACTAACTACCTGGCACACACCGCCCGGACTCATATTCTCCGTGTCCAGTAGCAACACTTCTCTTCTGGGTCGTCCTCTGCCTCTGCCACTTAGTAACTGGCTGGCACTGGATGAAGAGACCCTCAAGACACTCCAGTGCCTGAAAACATCCCTTCCCTGCTCCTCAGTGTCACCTCTCCCTTCTCCCAAGCGTCACCATCACCACAAATAAAGCTGTTGATATCCTAGTCGCAGTCCACAAAGCTCCTGCATTAGAATGATGTGGTAGGAAGAGGCTTGTTTAAAATACAGATTTCTCTTTCTCTCTCTCTTTTTTTTTTTTTTTTTTTTTGAGACAGAGTCTTGCTCTGTCACCCAGGCTAGAGTGCCATGGTGTCAGCCTACCTCACAGCAACCTCAAACCCCTGGGTTCAAGGGATCCTCCTGCCACAGCCTCCCAAGTAGCTGGGACTACAGGGGCTCACCACCATGCCCAGCTAATTTTTTGTTTGTTTGTTTTTATTTTTAGTTGCCTGGCTTATTTTTCTATTTTTAGTAGAGACGGGGTTTCGCTCTTGCTCAGGCTGGTAAAATGCCGATTTCTTTCCCCATACTCAGCCAATGGATTTGAACTCTCTGGGGTGGAGGGCCAGAATTTGAGAACCACTGCTAGTGGGGAAGCAGCGCAGGACCCACCCTCTGCATCCCTGGAAACTAGAAATCAACCCCCTTTGCATTGTGAGATCTCTGGTTTATTGAAGACCACGTTGTCCCAGACCACACTGCAGATGCTGGGAGCTGGCAGGGATCGGAGTATGACAGAATGTTCCCCATCCCTCTCGTTCTCCTCCTGCCCTCCCCCTCCTGCGCACACACAGGTGTGCACACACACGCAGGTGCGCGAGCGCACACACATTCACACACACACTGCTCACTCAGAAGGTCTGCGGGATGTCTAATAGACCTTAGCTTAAGAAAAGCTTGTTCCAAGCCTGGCTTGTGTGACACAGTGGCCTCCTCTCACAGGTCCTAGTAGAGGAGGAAAGAATTCTTTGCCTCGCCCATTACTAGGTTCATGGCTGAGGAACCTGTAGCAAACGACAGATGAACAAGAGAAGAGCAGACAGATCTATTTCATATCTAGGTTTTATGTGACACAGAAGCCTTCAGAAATGGAGACCCAGAGAAACATCTGTGTGTTTTCATGCTTAGGTTTGATGGAGCGTGGACAGTCGTGCAGAATTGTGATTGGACAAAGAGGGTATGATCTAGTGGCAATAAACTGGGGGGACTTAACTAGGCCAGTTTGTTCAGAGTCTTCTCTGTGTCCCTGTGTCTTCAGAGATAAGAACATGCCTTACCTCCAGAGAGAGGGTGGGCACCTCTCACATAACGGTCTATGACCTACTTTAGAGGAAGATGAGGGAATTTTTTTATGGCCCCTTCAGGAGAGAATGGCAGGAAAAAGTCAGAGTGATCTTCCTCCTTCTGCTGTCTTCTCAAAGGCCATGTTTTGGGATAGTGTGTCCTGAACCCTATCACCCTGCTGCATGAACCCCCACGACCTGAGTCCTCAGGGCCTGTCTCACAGAGACCTCCTTTTTTCCCCTCTAAATCAGTGTTTTAAACCTTTTTTTAAACCTTTGCCCACTTTGGTGAACATAAAACTCTACATCTGGGATTTTAATATGCCATTGTCTCCCTTCTTCTTGTCCTCCCCAAATATTCTGTAGTTTATGTTACAAAAATAAGGTTTCCCCCTCATTTTCCAAATATAAAATTATATGCACACAATACTTGAAAGAGTATAAAGGAAGAGTTCATGACCAGAAAGAAAGTCATACTGCTATAGCAGAGTTTCTCTAGCACGAGCTTGTATCAGAGTCCCCTGCAGGGCTTGTTAAAGTGCAGTGCAGATTGCTGTGTCCGACTCCCACTTTCTGATTTGGGAGATCTGGGGTGGCTGGGGGAACCACACTTTGAGAATCACTGCTCTAGAATGATTACACTCACACATTTTCTCCCTAGAGCCAGAGGAAAGGCCAAGCCTTTACATAGATACAACATGCACCCAGATCATCCTATGGATCCCCTTCTTCTTTTTTCAGAGTGGAGCATCTTCCTTGACCTCAGTGACACTGATGGCCTCTCCGGGGCCAGTCTCTGAGTTATGCTGGCCAAGCCTCTGTCTTGGCAAAGACTCCATCCTCTCCAGTTAGGGAGAAAAGAAAGAAGGAGGTGAAGAAGGAGAAGCCTTTCTTGCCAAAGTAATATTGAACACACATTTTCAAACTCCACATCCGGAAGGTCTGGGGTGTGTGTGTGTGTGTGTGTGTGTGTGTGTGTGTGTGTGTTTATTCCATAGATTTCTGGACACGAAGTGCAGTAACCAAAGTAGAGCACTCATCTGGTGAATCTGAACAGCATTAAGGGAGAATGTAGGTCTCCTGTTCCAGCCAGGACCTGGAATGGAACAATGGCATAGCTTGCACATTTATTTAGGCCTTGCCATCTCAGCAGTGAAGAAGTTCGTGGAGTAAATGAGCAAAAGATGGAGAACTTTCCTGCTCTGTGTTTATAGGTTTTGGCTTTTCCCAAACAATCCATCTCAAGCTCTCACCATAAAGAAGGCAAGCGGCCCCCTGACACGCACATCTTGTTGGAAGTTTTACACTATTTATTTTTGGCTCTGGGAAACAATTTAGTTCTCTGCCACCGAAGCTGTCAGGCAGTAACAGAGCGCCTGAGCACATTCAATTGTTTATGAGGCTTTGTCTGCAATCCTCAGCCCTTTCCAACGATGGGAAAAGCAATGAAAAATCTCTTAGCAACGACCCAGAGGGGCTCATCTGTCCTCAGCCGTCCCGATGCTACTCCTTGTTGAGTATTTATCATGTTGCTCACTAGTCTCTTTCTACCCTAGGCTGGCCAGTCACACCTGGAGTGTTACACTCAGTCACAGGAAGGAACTTGGAGAGGAGAACGACCCATATGGTGAAGGACTTTAAATTATGCCTTGCAAGGAAAGACAGAAGGAACTTGAAGGCATAATCTAGGGGAAGGTGCTCGGGAGGACACTACCCCTTGCCTTGAAATAGCCAAAGAGCTGTCAGGTAGAAGCACCTTGAGCTTGCTTCCTGGGGCTGTAAAGTCAAGTCCTAAATTGTCATTCGGGTTATTTGCCAGGGTCTCCTCTATCGGGCACCTCACATTAGCAGTCCCTGGAGACGTTTTTCTCTCTTCCCTCTCTCTCTAGGCAATCTCGTTTTTTCTCATGGCTTTAAATATCATCTTGAGGCTGATGACTCCCAACTGCATATCCCCAGCCCAGATCACTTTCTAAAATGTAAACGTGTATTTTCAGCTGCCTGCTCACATCCCCGCTTGCTAGCTCCCTGACACCTCCAACGGAACATGTGTAAAAGTGAACTCTTGATCTGTCCCCCTGACCCAAATCTCACCCTTCCCCAGTCTTCCCCATCTCAGTAAATGGCACCAGCCTCTATCCAGATGCCAAGGCAGGAGTGTTGGAGTCATTTTTGGCACTCCCTTGTCATTCACACCCGCATCTAATCCGTCACCCAGTTCTGTCTATTCTGCCTCCAAAATAGGCATTGAGCTTCTCTACTTCTCTCCACCATCCTCATTCAAGATGCTGTCACCTCTCAGGGGGACTCTGACAATTATCCTCTAAATCGGTCTTCCTGCTTCCATCTGGCCTGCCACCCCACCACACAACAGCCCAAGAGACATCTGACCGTGTCATCCCCCTGCTTCAAACTCTTCAATGGTGCCTGTCATCATTGTAATAAAGCCCAGGCTCCCAGTGAGATCTGCAGGGTCCCGCCTGACATCTGTCACCTCATCTGGGACTGCCCTCCCCATCCCTCTGCACTTGGGCCACACTGGCCCTTTTCAGCTCCTCCAGTGCGTCCAGCTCTTCCCTGACACCTCACTTGGGCTTGCCGTCCCTCAGCGCCCTCCCTCAGCCCGTTAGTTCTCACCTTACATGCCACCTGTTTAAAGAAGCTGTCTATTGTGGTTATCTTTTGCTGCAATACAAACCATCCCCAAACTCAGTGGCCTAGAACAACAACCACCTTATTATTTCTCTGAGCCTGGGGCTCAGCTGGATGGATCTTCTACTGATCTTGCTTGGGCCTCTCTCAAGTGGCCACAGTGAGATGGCAGCTGGGGCTGAAAGATTCGAGACAGCTTCACTCACATGTCTGGCATCTTGGCAGGAACATCTCACCTGGGAAGCCGGGATGGCTGGGCCTCACTGTGCTGTCCCAGGGCCTCACTCCCCCATGTGGCCTCTCCCTGTGGTCTCTCCAGCAGGGTGGCCAGACTGATTTAAACCTGGAATGATCCGATTAAAAGCCTTGTTAGGATAGAGAGCTGTGGATACGTATATTCATTAGTGTGGTACAGTGGAAAAGAACAGGTCTTTGGAGTCCAAAGTTCAAATCCCACCTCCACCATATATGATTCTTGCTTATTAATTAAGGTGCCCTTGGTTGCTAATGATAGAAATAGATTCTAGCTAGCTTAACACCTTAAGGACCGCTCACAAGTCTTCTCCTGTTTCACGCGTCATCTGTTAAGGACCGCTCACGAGTTTTCTCGTTTTTCACTGTAGTTATGATGATTTAAATAATGTGCAGTTTGCCCAAAAACGTGCAGTCCCTGGCGTATGTCTTAGAGATTTCTATGCAGTATGAAAGGTGTTAAGCCAAAAAGGGGAATTTATTGGAATGTATTATTCAGGGTTCTTCAGAGAAACAGAACCCACAATATATAGACAGATACATAGAAAGAGATTTATTATGAGGGATTGGCTCAAACAATTATGAAGGCTGAGAGATCTCATGATCTGTCCTCTGCAAGCTGGAGTTCCAGGAAAGTTAACAGTGTAGTTCCAGTGCAAACCCAAAGGGGTTGTGTGTGTGTGTATGTGTGTGTGTATGTGTGTGTGTGTATGTGTATGTGTGTGTGTATGTGTATGTGTGTATGTGTATTTGTGTGTGTGTGTGTGTGTGTGTATGTTGGGAGGAGCGGGTTTGCTGTGTAAGTACTGGTGTAAGTCAGAAAGCTCAGGAATCAGGAGTACTGATGTCCAAAAGTAGGAGAACATGGATGTCTCAGCTTAAGCGGAAAGAAAACACACCCTTCCTCTGCCTTTTTATTCTATCTGGGCCCCCAACAGATTTGATGCTGCCCGCCTGCGTTGGCGAGGGCCATCTTCTTCAGTATACCAATTCAAACGCTAATCTCTTCTGCAAACACTCTCATAGACACACCCAGAGATAATATTTTACCAGCTATCTGGGCATCTCCTAGCCCAGTCAAGCTGACCCGTAAAATTAACCATCACAGATCACATGGAAGGGTTGACAACCATGACTCAACAGGAGTCAGTGGGCCTTTTTCCAGACTGCTATCATTAACCTGTCTCCACGTCGATGATCCCTTATCTTTGTGTCTCACATCTCCCTCTCTCTCAAGATTCTGTTTGACCCAGCTTGGTTCAAGTATCAAATTCCTTGGTTGACCAACCAGCTGAGGCCAGGGGGTATAGTCACATGGTACAGGATGGGATGTGAGGGGCCCCTGAGGATAGGGTACACATCAGCAAAAGGGGAATCAGTGGGAGGCCACTAGAGAACCCAAGATGGAGTGGCTGCACTGGGTCAAGTTACTGGTAAGCCTCAGTTTTCCTCACATATAAAGTAGGATCCTCTACTTCTCAAATTTTTGTAAGGATTAATCAAAGTAATGTCAAAAACTAACAAACACATAGTAAACACTAAATTTATGGTGTCATTATTGTTTTTAAAACAGTTTTTTTTGTTTATTTATTTATTTTTTGAGATGGGGTCTTGCTCTTGCTCAGGGTGGTCTTGAACTCCTGAGCTCAAGTGATCCTCCCGCCTTGGCCTCCCAGAGTGCTAGGATTAAAGGTGTGAGCCACCAGGCCCACCTTTAAAACAGTTTTAATACTAGTGAAGAAATGAATGGACTGGTAATAGCTTCAGAACATCATCACGGTCTTAAAGGAAGGTTCTGGCTTCCTTTAAGAGGAAGGCTTATCTTATGCATGTAGAAGGCTTATCTTATACATGTCTTGCTCTAGCCCTGGAATCAGCCATTTCTCCAAGGAGCCCTTGTTCCTTTTATAAAAAATGGTATTCAGATGCCAAGACCTGGTCCCTAGGTATGCTCACTGCTGTTAACATGTCAGTTCTTCCAGGTGCTGTCAGGGGACAGAGCTGGGGAACACACACACCCATTTATACGTACATTTATTTTTGTCCCACTGTATGTGGAAAATCATGAGTTCACACTGATACCTTCAATTCCAGTTCAACACCATAGGGTTCATTCTGGGTGTCTCCTTTGTCATATTTGTTAATTTCCTGATTTTGATGGCTGTATTGTGGTTATGAAGGAGAATGTTCTTATTTGGAAGAAATAAACACTAAAGTGCTTACCCAGTGATGAGGCATAAAGTCAGCAATTTATGCCCAAACGATTCAGGGGAAAAAGAAAAAGTTCTTTAAGCCATACTTGCGACTCTTCTATAAGTTTGAGATTTTTGAAAATAAAATTAAAAAGAAATACTTCTCGGAGGCTGATGCAGGAGGATCACTTGAGTCCAAGAATTCAAGGCTGCGGTGAGTTATGATCGCAGCATGGCACTGCAGTCTGGGTGACAGGGTGAGATTCTGTTTCTAAAAAAAAGTAAAAAAAGAAAAGAAAAAAAAGTAAAAACAAACAAAATCCTACAATTTATAACCTCATGAATGTATAGTTTCCTTACATAGGCAGGTGAATTACCAAAGGGAGAAATGTCGCTTCAGAGGGCCCGTGCATTTGTAATTTTAATGAATGTTGTTCAAATTGCCTCCATAGTGGGTTTACCAATTTATATAAACACCCACCTGGAGTGAATGAGAGCCCTTCCCTTCCCTTCCCTAAGATAGTGTTTTATCAAACTTTAAATCTTTTACAAATAATTCATTTTGTGAAAGCTATTCTCTTGTGTAGCTTTAATTTGCATTACTCTTATTATGAGTGAGTTTGAGCTTCTTTTCAGAGACTTAAACACCAGTTGTGTTTCCTTCTCCTTGAGTGCTGGTGCATAATCTTTACCCATATTTTTGTTGGTTTATTGTTCTTTTATTATCATTATTGATTTAGCATCTAGATATGATGGCAATTAGCCCTATATGAGTAGCAAATATTTTTCCCCATTTGTCACTTGTCTTTTTACTTTTTTGAAGATAATTTTGGCATGCAGATCAGCTTTATTATGTAGTCACATTTATCATTCTTTTATTTTATAGCTTTCTAGGTTTCGTTTTACACCAACAAAGGATTATTGAAAAGTTGTTTCTCTATGGTTTCTTCTAGTACATGATTTTAAATTTTATTTATTTATACATTTAGATATTGGACTCGTTTAAAATTTATACTAATCCAACCTCACTTTGTTTTTTCCAGAAGGCAACCTCATTTATTGAATAATTTCTTTTTCCTATGTGGCTTGAAATGCTGCCTTTACTGTACACTAAATTTCTGTAACTACTGCATTTGGGCCTATTTCTGAGACTTCTGGTCCACAGATCTCTCTCCTCTCTCTCTCTTCTCACCTATGTCTCTTGCCGCTTTTCCCCCACCCCTTTCTTGTGGCGTCCCCTCCTGTTCTATCCTCGTCCATCTTCCCTCAGCTCTCCCGAGCTGATTTCACCAGGCTTCATGGCTTCGATACCAGCTGCGTGTTGAAGGTATATGATATTTACACCTCTGCCCGGCCCTGGCCCCTGAACTGCAGACTCATGTAGCAACTGTCCTCTCAGCCGCTCCACTTGGAAGCTTAATCTGCATTTCAAACATAACATTTCCAAATCCAAACTCCCAATCCTCCTCAGAACCTGCTGCCCCTACAACATTCTCCCCTTGAGGAATGGCAGCTCCATTTTTTTCTGTAGCTCCAGTCAAAACTCTTCAAGTCTGGACTCCACTTCTATCCTCTCTAGCTACTCTATCAAGTCCTGTCCACTCTGCCCCCCAATAGATCCAGAATCCAGCCAGCTCCCCAACCTCCACCTCTGCCCCCGTACCTGTCTTTGCCCTGGGGTAGGGCAGTAGCTTTCCTTGGTGGCCCCAATCCCACCCACTGACCCCATGTCCATTCTCTCCTTAGCAGCCAGAGTGATCCTTTTAAATGTAGGTCAGATCATATCTTCCTCTGCTCAAAATCCTGCAGTGGGTCCCAAAGTCCCACAAAGGTCCCCACGGCCTACCTGACCTTCCCCCAGCTAACTCTTAGAGTTTAATCTTCCTCCTTGCATCCATTCTCTTGATGGGCCTCAGCCACCCTGGCTCCCCTTCTGTTCCTTGAATACACCAAGTGGACTCCTGCCTCAGGG
The DNA here is from genome assembly GCA_963574435.1 of Cheirogaleus major. Taxonomy (NCBI): domain Eukaryota; kingdom Metazoa; phylum Chordata; class Mammalia; order Primates; family Cheirogaleidae; genus Cheirogaleus; species Cheirogaleus major. The sequence goes on from CAUYPO010134680.1 coordinate 18,171, forward strand.
CCTTTGCACATGCTATCTCATCTACTTACAATGCTCTTTCCCCAGCTACACATATGGCTCTCTCCTTCACCTTCTTCAGGTTTCTACTCCAATGTATCTCCTTTGAATAACTCTATATAAACTTATAGACTTATACATCTATAAGACTTACATAAACTGTAGACTTAAGCAGACAGAAGTTTATCAAATATGACACTTGGACATACATTAAAAAATAAGCAAAATAAATTGGCTAAGGTAGTTCAAAATTTCTTAATATCTAGAGTCTGTCTCTTCTGAATCATATTTTGATTCTGACCACTGATGTTCTTGTTTTTCCAAACAACGTTGTCCTCTGTGCCTTCAGGAGCGCTAGTATGATGACGCAGCATTTCTTAAAGGACTACCCCACCATCATCTCCAGGATTTCTTCCAATTTGCTGACAATCTTGGCTGGTGCTGCTGCACATGGACAGGAGATGACAACTACATCCTGGCTGCCACCTGGATGGCAGGGTTGTAAGAAACACTGCAATTTCAGAGATGTTTTTCTCCTAGCCACTAGACAACCATGGAAATTTCAGAGATGTTAAATTGTAAAAACAACAACAAGAAACAGAAAACAGAATCAATGAATGATGGTACTATCTGGTAGGGCTAATATCCCTTACTTACTCTTCTTTTCCAAAAATTTTTTTCTAGTTATTCTTGCTAATTTTTCTTTTATGAGTATCTAAAGTCAGGAAATCTTATTTATACAAATGATTGATAATGAATGACAAGCAAATTAAATGATAATAGCAGCACAAGCAGAACCAGACCTAATCACTTGGTTAATTATTTCATATATCAATTATAAGAGCCTTCTGCCTCAGTGTGGAATTAAATACCTGCCAGTTCCTCCCATCCCATGCTCTTGGCAGACATTGCTAATCAATCAAGGTTCTGTTTTTCACTGATACCAGAGGAGGCCTTAGATGCTTTCTCAGCACAGCATTCCAGGTGACCATTACCAGTTGATTAGAGGTGGTACATGGGATTAAATCCCGCCCCCCCAGCCAACAGTCTCCTAGGACATGTGAAGGTAAAAGGCAGAGAAGTCAAAATCTGTTATCAGTTCTTTACCAAGGCAAGATGCACACTCTAAATAGCACTACCCCTCCTTTGGGTATTCACACACTATCCCTGTATCAATTGCAGGCCATTCAAAGACTTCCCCCACTACCGTGCACACACACAGTCAGACCTGCTGAGTCCAGGGTCCTGGATCAGACTAAGCATAAGTAGAGCCATGTAAGACTCCTCTTCAGCACAGCTGAGAGGCCAGCAGCTATTTTAAGCTCCACAGTGTTCTCCTTTCCCCACCCTAACATATTCAGCAGCCTCCACTGAAGCTCCCTGATTCACACTGAAGAGTAAATGACTGCAGCCCAGGCAGACCCTCCCAGGGGCCCCACACCTTATTTTAAGCAGTGCTTCTAAATCACCTGGGCATCTGGCTGTAACACAGGCTGACTAAACAGGCCTGGGCTTGGGCTTGGGCTTGGGCTTGGCGATGCTGGCTCACGGACTAGAGAAGCAAGGTGCTCAGTGTATTCATTAGCTCAGGCTGTGCAGCAAAATACCACAGTCTGGTGGCTCAAACAACAGAAATTTGTGTTTCACAGTTACAGAGGCTAGAAGTCCAAGATCAAGGTGGCAGCAAGGAAGTATTTATTATGAGGCCTCTTCTCTTAGCTGGTAGGCAGCCACCATCTCGCTGTGTGCTCATGTGACCTCTTCCTTGTGCAAGTGAGAGGACGAAGCGAGCTCTCTGCTCTCTTTTTATAAAGACACAAATCTTATCAGATCACAGCGCCACCCTTATGACCTCATCTAACCTTAGTTACTTCCTTAGAGGCCCCATCTCCAAATACAGCCACCCTGCGGGGTTAGGGCCTCAATATATGTGTCCCACCAGGGAGACACAAAGTTAAGTCCCTGACAGTGAGGAACAGAACGAGGGGTGAGGGGGGACGTCCTACTTTGTCAGGTCACTGTGGAAAGTGAGTATTCTCAGGACACCCACACCCGGCCTGTCCTCAACACCTGCAGCCAATCTGGAAGATTTCTCAGTGACTAAGGCCAGCAGTGTTGTGCTGCTGGCAGGAAAGATCCATTGTCTAATTATGGACCTCGGCATCTGAGAATTGTGGGAGAAGCCAGTTTTCAATTCATTTTAACAGAGCTTCTCTCTGTGGCAATTCCAGCCAAATAAGCCGACTCTGCAGGTTCCAGGCGGAGAGGGCTTTGTGCGTGGGCTATATTTAGTGCCCAGGTGGCAGGTGGACATCTGCCACGCTGAGCCCAGCACTACTGTGCTCACTGCCGCAGCATGTCAGGGTGACTTCCGAGGGCTTGTGTGGCAGCGTGGAGGCTCCCATGGCCAGCCACCTCCTCCCTGCCCTGGTTGGCTTTGGAAAAACTGCCTCAGGTGGCACTGTGCCTTTTTATGGACACCATGCCCTGGGCCTACTGGCTTTTTAAAGGGCTACAGAAATGCTATGGTTTGAATGTGTCCCCCGAAAAGCATATGTTGGAAACTTAATCCCCAATGCAACAGTGTTGAGAGGTGGGGCCTAAGTCTGCCTTTGCGAAAGGATTAATGCTGATTATAAAACGGTTTGAGGCTGCAAGTTCACTTTCTTGCCCTCTCTCACCTCTCTGCCTTCCACCATGGGAGGGTACAGCAAGGAGGCCCTTGCCAGAGGCAGGCTTGGACTTCCCAGCTTTCCAAACGAAGGGCTGATAAATTTCTGTTCAATAGGAATTGCCCAGTCTCAGGTATTCTGTTATAGCAGTAAAAACAGACTAAAACAAGAAAATATTTGAAACCTGAATTAAAAATTTATCATCTTCAAGTATACCATGGAGTACTATTCAGCTTTAAGAAACAAGGGTGATATAGCACCTCTTGTATACTCCTGGATACAGCTGGAACCCATTCTACTAAGTGAAGTATCTCAAGAATGGAAAAACAAGCACCACATGTACTCACCAGCAAATTGGTATTAACGAATCAACACCTAAGTGGACATGTAGGAATAACATT
>CAUYPO010134682.1:0-51840 GCA_963574435.1 Cheirogaleus major
AATGCAACAGGGAAGTTAATAAGACAAGAACTGAAGAGTGTCCTCTGGGTTTGGAAATTAGGAAACTATAGCAAAAGTGCTTTCAATTAAGAGGTAAGGATGGAAGATTGTGATAAATTGCAGCAAATTTGGGACTTCCAAAATGTCACAAGAGGGCTTATGGTCAAGATAATGGGGACATGCTTTAAGCTTAGGCACGGTGGGGTGGGGGAGGAGTGCCAGGGGCAATATATGTATCCCCGACAATACTGGTACCCCCATAATAAAAAATAAATAAATAAATAAATAAATAATAAAAAATTAAAAAATGGGGACAAAATCTTTAAAAACCTTCTCCTTTATAAACTCTAGACTCAGGGAGGAAATGTACGTGTGTGTGTGTGTGTTTGTCAAAGAACAAGATTAAAATTGTCTATAAAATGTAATAGAACTGCATGTTCTACATCTAGTGGACTAGAGTCATGAGGCCAACAGTGCAGCAGGACCAGAAATGGGAAGTGGCTGCTTGGATTTAATCCTGCAGAAAAAACCAAATGTGCCTAAAAGGTGGCGAAGAACTAATGCCTGTCTTCCTGCATGAAGCCAAGAACTAGGACAGAGCTCCACACCTGAAAATGGGAGCTTGGATTGGGGTCCAAATGAGTTGCTTTTTTCATGTAGAGTAGATGATGGAGGGAAAAGTTTGAAAATTAAAAGAACAAAAACAAACATGCCAACTATCAGTTAAACGTGGCTGTTTGAACATGGAAATTTATCTCTTCTCCTTCCTAATATACCACTGAAATGAGAATAAAGCATTACAAATGCTGTAGACCCACAAGGACAAAGAGAATGGAAGATGAGAGATGGCATCACAAATGATGAGGAGATGGCATTAACAGATCCGAGAAAGCTGAATGCCAAGTGCCTGCCAATTCCAAACCATGATGCAGGACACTGGGATGGGGACATCTCCATGTTCTGTAGCACCTCGAGCTACAGAGGGCAGCGGAGATGGGGTCTGGGGATGAAAAAGATGGAAGGAATGAAAGTGAAAGAGTAAAGCCCTGAGTACTCTCCCACCTCTTGCAGAACCAAGCAGCAACCCTTTCCCAATCCAGTAGGAAATAGACGGTACATTCTGCAGTGAAACTAAACCAAAGAGGCTCCATATTCAGGGAGACCAGACTGACAAAACAGTGGAGGACAGATGCCTAATTAAAATCAGGATTTCATGAAAGTGAGGCTCCCAGCCTACTGTCTGTCATTGCTTAGCTCCAAGTTATAATCCTATGTGAATAGACTCTAGACAAGAAATTGGTAAGATTATTCTCTGGAGGAACTGAATGTCTCAAGAGAACAGACCTACAGATGCTGACATTTGTGAGTTTCAAAATAAAGCAGCAGTTGGTCCTCATTTGACCAACCCACAGCGAAGCACCAGTCAACAAGCACCACCCGTGACAGAGACCCTTTGCTAGGGTCTCTAGGAAGGGTCAACCAAGGATATCAAAAGCAATTCTCCAGGATGAAAAATGAGACCAAACCAACTACAAAAAAAGAAAATGAAGACAATGAAGAGAGGAGGAGAAATTTTTTAAAACTGCAATATTCTCAGAGAAATAAGAGAAGATTTTACTCATGACAGAAGAACAGACAAAAATAGGTTGTTATAAAAAGGAACATTCACAGAATAATAAAAAGGTCTTGAAAATTTTAAAAAATATGTTAACTGAAACAAAAGAAAATCAATAGAAAGTCTGATAGACAAAGTTGAGGATGTGTCACAGAAAATAGAACAAAAATGAAAAGAAATAAAAAATAGGAGAGAAGAGATAAGATCAGTCCAGGAGGTTCAACAACAAAATATCCAGACAGAAAGAACAGAAGAGCAGAGGGGAGAAAACTATATTTTAAAAATAATATTTTTAAAAGCATAGAAGTTTTCAGAATAAAAAGTTGCAACCTGTGTCTAGCAAGGTTTCAAAAAAAAAAAAAAGAAACTATACCATTGCACATTCATTTTGAAACTTTAGAACAACAAGACTAAAGAGAAACTGTCAAAAGCCTACACAGAGGGGGAAAAAATAGGTCACATATAACCCGTCTAAAATCAGCTCCACCAGCAGCTGGAATGCAACAGAACAATGTCTTCACAAGTCAAAGCGAAAATTATTTCAGTCTAGAACCTATACTCAGGCAAATTATCAATCAAGTGTGGAATAAAGAATAGACTAAAGATAATTGCAGAAAGCACAGTTTCAAAAAATGTATTTTCCATGCACTGTTTCTTAGAGAGTAACTAGAGAATGTATCCATTAAAAAGAGGAAGCAAACCAAGAAAAGGAATCCACAACATAGAGGAAACAGAGGTGATGGATATCCCAATTACCCTGATTTTATCATTATACGTTGTATACATGTATCAAAATTTCAATGTATACCCCTAAAATATGTACAACTATGTTATATCAATAAGAAAATAATATCAGAAAATACAACTAAAATAAAATAAAAAATTATAAGTGCTTTGCAATCAATACTTTTCCAAAAAGTTCGAGTGAAATGTCTCTGTAAGGCCCTTAAGATGTATCAGTATTGACTGGACTCCTCAAGAACAAACTCAATAATAAACATTTCAGTTTCAGCATTATAGTCACATTACATTCTCATAACACCCAATGTCAATTCCAGTAACAATCAAAATAATCACTAGCCATTTTGTCTTTACAGCAAGAAACGTGATTCCTCATATGGACTAAAAATTGTCATGACTGTGGTTTGCATTTTGTCATAACTGCCCAACCACAAGAGAGAAGAAACATAGTCACTTTCTTCATGGTAACTTCATGGATAGGACCCAATTATTAGATAGATTCACGAAATGTGAAGTATTGTGTTGCCAAATCCAAACAAGTTGATCAGGTATTAGATTACCTACTTGGACCTGGGTGAGCCTCAGTCCAATACTTATTTTGTAAGAAAACCTCCACTCCCATATGATCCCTAGAAACTTAATTAGTTAGGGTAAACTATCTGGTCAGAGGCTAAAAACTTTCCCATTTTACACAACCTAGTACCCGCATGTGAAGAGATTTTCATAGTTACCTGTTTTACGCATTTAAGCATGGGAGACACTATGCGCATGTGTCACTTCCACGAGGAGTCACCAGTGTCTCAGAGAGGAGGCCAGGTGACCCAAGCTGACCTCAGCTACCTTCAAGCAGACTCAGTCAGCCTCCTTTTGAGGGGCTCAACTTCCTGAGCAGCCCTTCATCTAAGCCAAAAATGTCCCTTTCCCACTTCTCTTTCAGAAGAATGTGGCTTCTTCACCATGGTCCATCTGATTCCTCCATCATCTTCTATCCTCTTTCAGCTCAAGGAGGCCCAGCTAAGGCATGGGGTGAATCTTCTATAGTCCTGACAGAAACTACCCGGGAGAGCTCGGTCAGCCTTCCTAAGTGCAGAAGTTTCAGAAGCTGTGGCCTCAGGACAAGATTCTAAAGTGACCCAAATAAAGGGAAAGAGGCCGTGACCTTCCCAAGACCCCTAATCCTGGAGATGAACTTCTAGATCCTAATTGTCCAGGCCTGTATCTGTGTCCTCCTGTTTTTCTTGGTCAGCTGTATTTCAGAACAGTCATCTTTTACTAAACCAAATTGTGGCCAAAGTTAGTTACTTAACATTTGAGTTGAACTATCTTGAGACTATTTCAATTTGGTATTTTTAATATGCTTCTTAAAAGTCACCTTTCCGAAGTATAAAATTATTTCTGAGATGCCATCCTCTGAAAGCCATTTTTAAAAATTCATTTGGCTTGAACAAATCAGTGAAAGCCAAGGTCATAGCTCTCAAAAGACTTTTCTGTAAAAACAAAGATTAACTCACACATGTTAAAGTAATAACGTAACACTAAATCTTAAATTTTCTCTTTGAAGCCGACCTCCCTATCTTAAGCTGTTCCTACAGCTCCCATGCAATGGCCTTGACTAAAACATTCTCAGGGCCCCGTTTTCTCCTTTGCTTTCCTGACACTCCTTCCAAAATCTAACCCTCATGGCAGGGCTCTGGTGCCAATTGTACTTCTGGCACCAATAGCAGCTTTGTTGAGGACTCCAGATCAGCAGGAAGAAAACACACACACAGCAAGGCTAGATTAAAGTATCAATATATTTAGCCAAGGATACAGAATCTTATCAGAAGTGGCCACACAGACCCGCAGCAAATGCAGAAAATAGCAGCCTGGTTTTCTTTGTCCTCCAGAGCCCTTAAGAGGCAGTGACATTAAGCATACAAGTTAGGGTCGTGTCAGATCTGAGAAGCTTCTTCCTTGCATGCTCTCAGCTACTACCCTATATTGTACAGCAGTTCATGCCTGTTATTAAGCTATCGTCTGTGTTTCACACCCACCCTTCTATACTCTACTTTGTGATGGGGTTGGGACCTTGCAAACCATATCTCTGCTTTGCCAGCCAGTGTCTTGTTAGGCTCTGCCAATAGGGGGAGCTAGAGGATCTCTGGCAGGTTAGAGGAAGGCGAGCAGGCAGGCTTCTTCCTGTCCATCTTCATCTCCTTTGGGTGGCACTTCCCACCGCAGTAGCTCACACAGGCCGCTGCAGCTGGTTGCAGTTGAAGTTGGTCCAGTAATCTAGCTTCTTCCACGCTCCGAGGATCAGCCTTTGTACCCCTCGGAGGTACTAGCGCCATCCAGACAGAGCCCCTTCCTCAAAAGTCTGAGCCTCAGATCACAGATCTGAGCCTCCTGTGAGCTCCTGAGGCATTAATACCAGACAGACAGAGCACCCTACTCCGAAGGTCTGAGTCCCAACAATGTGGGTTTTCCTCAGAGTTCTTGGGATGTGATAACCTCAACCTCCTCTCGTTGTTCCCCTAGCCCTAGGATGGTAGCTGCCTCACACCTCTGTGTCACCTCAGTATTACCTTGCTGCTTTTTCAGTCTTTCAACGCCTGTTGAATCAATCCCTCAATTCCCTATGTCCAATTCTACCTGTAAAAATAACTGGAATAGTTTCTACTTTACCAAGGAGACCCTGACTGACATAAAAATACATCCTCTGGTGATTTTAAAACTTACCACTGTCTAACAAATGTAATTAATGACTAAATATCAATAATTGGTGATGCTTGTAAAAACTAATTGTCACAGACCTTTAAGCTGTTGTTCCACGTTTATGGAGGATTTACATTAGAAATTGTTGGTAGTGTAGTAACCTTTGTATTTCAGAAGTTCTGCTTTCCGGTTATGGATTTCAATCTCAAATAATTTTCTAGATCAAATATTAATAATATATCTCATAGGTAAGGTTCTTTACACAATAGTTTCTTAAATTTGCAATTCATGTCAGTAACATCAAACTGTTTCTGCAGTAGAAAGTTGCTACCTGAAAAAACATTATTTTATGATTTAAAAAATTTGCCTAAAGAAAAAAATTTGAAAAAAAGCAAAAACAAATAAATTAAATAAAACTTCCCACTGCTAAGCATCATGCCATGCACCATTTCATAAACTTCAACTGGGAGTCAATGAAAAAGGAAAGAACAAGTTATTTCCAACCATCCCAGGCCAGGGCTGCTAGACCTTAATCACCTGGTAGGGAATAAATGGTCACATGTCTAAGGAAATACCACCAGACAGAAAAGGTCCAACTGCCATGAACTTCTGATATTTCGGGAACCCTACACAACCATGAAAAATATCCAGCTTTGAACATTCCCTACAGGGGCATCTTTGCCATCTCGACCCCTACACTTATGCATTCACATCCCCCACCACCCCGCACTTGCCAGTTTCACAATGAGGTAAATTTGTGAAGGCTGGAGTTACGACCACCCAGCGGGTATGTGCCTTCTGACTGAAATGAAATTAAATGCAGCATTTCTTTAAAAGCCAATTATTTCCAACCTGTTCCATTAGAGTCAAACATGCTAAATGAGCATGTAACATATTGACTTTTGTGCCCTGTGGCATCTGGGGCCATAAATGTCCTGCTTATCATAATACTCATCTCCATAGCTCTTGCAAATCAGGACCCTTCCCCGGAGAGCATACATGGTCCATTCAGGATGGCATAGGAAACAGGCTGCCTAATGTAACCGGAGCTGGTCTCTCCTGCCCTCTGCACTTCTGCGCACACACTGGACCTGCTACATGCATCCGCCTGACCACAAGTCAGGATGCCACTCCACCTGCATCTGAGCAGATGGCAGACAACCCCACGCAGCAGTGCCATTCCCTGGGAGAAGGAAATCAGGCTACAGAGGGAATGCCCTAGTCAGGGAGACAGCGAGGAAAACCCTCGATGGGAAAATGTGAGCTTTGGAGTCAGACAGACTCGCGGTTGAATCTTGGCTCTGTCACTCACTACAAGACTTTGAACAAGTTATTTAACCTCTCTGAGCCTCAGTTTCCTTCCCTGGAAAAATGGAGCTAATAATGCCTTACTTTATAGGGTTGTTGTGATGATTAAATAGCACAATGTATTAATATAATATACAGAGCTGCTTATACAGCACGTGGCACATTGTAAGTGCTTGAGAAATAGTAGCCATTATGTTTTGGTTTTTATAAATACTAGCAATCTAGTGGGTTTCAGCTGCTGCAGGACTGTGCTTTTAATGTATCACTTCACCACCTCTGCTGTGGGTACAATGTAAGCCAAAAGGCAGAAATGCAAATTTTGTGAATTCTTTAAAATGATCACTCACTATGCCCTCTGGAAGATGTACACCCTCCTACCCTCCTCTCCACTCCCTCAACTCCCCACCATTCTCCCCTACCCTCACTCCCTGCATAGACCCTGGAAAGCGGGTGGGAGTGAGTTTCCTGAGCTCCTCCTGTGCTACTCTCTATTCTTGACAAGTTTCTTCTCTTTCCCGCTGTCCACTGGATGAATCCTAATGGATCTGCTCCTGGTGATCAGCTAAGAGCAGAGGGGCTGCTTTTCCCAGATCCAGCAGGGAAAACCGTGGGCCTCCAGCAGAGGCGCCTACAATGCTCTCAGCTGACACCCTGAACTTTTACACAGGTGTGGCATTTGAGATTCTCCAGGGAAGCTGCATAATTGCTTAGAAAGAGTGCCGTCTGATTGTTCCTTTCTCTGCAAGTGCCATCTCTCCTAATAACATCACCCAACTGAATGCCGCCTAATTCTGTCGGAATGCATTTTAATTATCGCTGCTTCTTATGTTGGTGAGCTGTTGCTGGAGTTTTTGATTTGTGATGGAAAATAGGGAAGCCATAAAGTATTTTGGTGACAGCTCCCTGATTAGGCAGCATTGCAGCAAAACAAGTTGTCACAATAAAACTGATTAATCAAGTTGTCAGAGTAAAACAAATTAATGCCACAAAAACCTTTGCTAGAAATTACCACCATATCTTGGGGTATTCAACTGATGGATTCCTTCTATTAGTAGAAACTTCCATCTCACGAGCAGCTCTTCCAAGTCTGTACTGGGGATCTGAGCTGGGCCAGTTGCCCTGTAGCAGGGGAGTAACTAGTAATCCAGAAATACATCTGGAGAGGGCAGTCGCTGATTTGATTATTAGAGATGATTTGTTCCTGCCTACCTACTTGGGAGACTATTAGTACCTGCAATATACTCTAGGAGCTATAAAGTTTTAATGCAAAATAAATACAAAGGCCATTACCCACAGACCTACCAGGGGGTCTAGATTTACTTTATTAAGATGTTTAATCACAGCCCTCTGGCCGGAAAGGCACTCTGCAGTTCTTCTTGTACATTTCTCTGTCTGGAGGAAAGACTTTGTGATATTGGAGGCGACAATCACAGGGCCTGTCTGCTACAGCTTGTTGTTACACAGATGGTGATGTTTGGTTACCCAGAGCCCCATCCCCTGACAACCACAGCTGATTGGACCAGAAGTGAGCATGACTACTTATCCTAAAATGATGAGCTGAGCCAATCCCAGTCCATCTCTCAAGATGTAACCAGGAAACGCAGATAGAATGGGCCATTTAGCTGTGGGAGCTGACGGTGAATAAGTTCCATAAGGTAACACAGCCGTTAGGGTATCAACAAGCCAGAGTTGTCTAAGTCCACACAAGCTTTGAGGTAGAGAAAAGATGTAGAGTGGGACGGGAAGAAGTCAGCAGGTAGCAAGAAGAGAAAGAGACAGTAGCCCATGAAAGAGTTGAGAATCTACATCTATTGCTAGAGCAGCCTCCATTCCAGAAGAATCTCCAGGTTTAAGACCAAGTTGTAGATTTGGAATAAAATCCTCCTTACTTGAGAAAGCTGGAGTGGGTCTTTTTGTAGCAAACGCTGTAACAGGTGCAGGGGGAAGTGACAAGGCAATAGAGTAGGGAGGGGTCAGAAGGGACCCATAGGAGAGTAAGTGGGATTCCAACTCTTCTTCAAAATGGATCTTCCCGGCATGGCACAACACAGCACATCTCCTGCCTGCCATCTCTGAGCATATGTTAATTGGTGCCTGTCTATGGGCACAATCATGCTAGGCTTCTCCAATGAACTCAGCATTGGAAGAAAGGGCTAAAGCCCAAAACACTGGCTCCCAGGCATCCCCACTAGAAACTGATCATTATGACTGGAGTAGATAGATACTTGTTGCAGCAAAACCTAAGTCTAGCAGTGGGATCCAGGCTTGGAAGGCATTTTGCACACCCTTGATATTCAAATACGACCCTGGGGGGGTCGGTGACCACGCTGATTTTGAGGGAAGAGGTCTACATACTAGAGTGGGAGGGGTGATACAGAGGGGAGGGAGGTGAAGGTATTGTGATATTGTGATCAGGTCTATCCCCAAATGATATCCTGGCATCACACTTTGTTATTTCAACTCCCTCAGGAATAAAATGTCAATATCTACATAGATATGTGTGTACACACACACATATACCCATATTCATGGCACAAATTATTTTCAAATATATGAATATGTATGAGTTCAAAAAGCTGAATTATCAAATATCAAAAGTTCCAAATCACTCTAAGCAATGTCCTGCTGCAGAAGATAAAGCAACTAGCTTTTAAATGCTCAAGAGATCGGATGTGTTTCATCCATCTCAGTACTGCTGTGCGATTCAACACAAAAACCACAGATCCCTGAAGGTAGGTTTGGCATCTGGAAGGTGCAAGGTTAACTCAAACTGAATTTCAAAACTAGAGCAAATACACCACATCCTTCAGAGAGATGATGGGGAGCTGGAGTGGAGGACCAGAGTTTAGGAAAGTTGAAGATAACTCCAATCTGCACAATTCTTTACAGCTCATACAATTGTCTCACCCACATCAGCTCGCTTTCGTCTTCCTAAATATAGCCCCCAAAATTAGACACTGTTATTTTTATCATCATCTCCACATCATAGTGGAGGAAACAGGTTCAGAGAGATCAAAAAACTTTCCATTAGAGAAGGATATCCCTTGGGACAGCCAGAGCCTTCCAAGCCATGTGGACAGGGTGGCCCAACTCCTCCAGTGCAGAAGCACTTCTCACATAAGCTAGCTGGGACCCTGAGCAAAAGCTGCCCTAGCAACAGGGTCACAGATGGGCAGCTCCAACAGCCTTTAACCCCGTCACCACAGGTGACGACCTCTGTCTGCCTGGAAAGCCGGCACCACCGAATCCCACCCGCCAAGCTCTATCCCTACCGTATTCAGCTCTGACCAAAATGCAGCCCCTGCTCCCCAATCCTCATTCCCACCTTCCTGCCACTGCAGCCCTCCTGCTAATCTAGTCCTATGAGCCCTTGTTCCACTGTGAAAATATCTGCCACTGCATTCTCCACCCTTCCTCAAAGCACTGCCTCCACTTCCTAGCCTTAATGGCACCTAAATGTCTCTCTCCCAGGAAGGTGGGCCCCCACAGCTAAGAAGCAGAGGCGCATTTTTGTCACTCCCTGCACAGTTTTCTGAGCATGACTTGTTGTTTCATACCTCCTTGTCTTTGCTTATGCTGTTCTCTCTAACTGCAATGCTTTTCCTGCCACCCTCTGGCACCCTCACTCCCCAATCCTATCTTCCTGGAAAGCATCAACTCATCTACGAAGAGTAATTCATGTCGCTGCTCTGGGCATCCTTTTCTGATCAACTCCTTCTGCCATGACTGTGCCCTGTACAGATTTCTTTCATAGACACACTAAATATTTCATTACAGTCACTGGTTTATATACATGTCTCTCCCTACTATACTAGGAGCTTCCAGAGGGCAAGGATCACATCTTATTCATCTGTGTGTCCATCAGTGCTCAACATATAGTAAATGCCTGATCAATATTTACTGAATAAATAAAAGCAAGAATGAGTGAATGAAAGTGGCAAAGCAAGGACTCTAAACAAAGTCCTCTGATGCAAAACCCAAGGTCCTTCCACCACTCCGATCAAGCACATGCAATGACAACACTCAAACCAGCAAACGGGTTGCCAGAGGAGACTGGGAAGAAAGCAACAAAGCAGAAAGTCACTGCTGCTATTCTGCCCCAACCCGCACCTGCCTCTGCTGAGCGGTGCCAAAGGCTCCAAGCCCCAGGCAACTTTGAAGAGGGGACTGACGCCAATGCCTTTTGCCCTTAACCTCTATGCCACTGTCACATTTCTTGTGCATCAAGGATGAATTGCACAATCACCTAGTATTCAAAAAGAGAAGAAACTAAGAGATAATTTGGTTCTCTGCTCTGTTTTGAAATGAAGAGCTAGAGGCACAAGGAAATAAAGGAACTTGTTCCAGGTCACCTAGCAACTTAGGGACAGAACCCAGACTCTAAAACCCAGTCGCCTGCCTCCAGGTTCATTGCTTCTTCTTCTGTGCTCACAGACCCTCATGATGTTGGAGATGGGAGGTCATGATTCTGGAGTTCATTAAATCCACAAGATTTGGACCAGGTGTATACACCCAGGATGTCACAGGAAGGAAATTCTGCTTCTTTTTCCCAGCCCTGGCCTTGGACTCAGAAAGACCCAAGCTTAAATCCAATCAATATCACCTATTAGTCTAATGAAGTGGTACCGGTGAGTTAACCTTGCTGAGCCCCAAATATTTTTACCTACATATATCAGGGATTTGACATCCTTCTCTTAATGTTGATGTGAAAATAGATAACATGGTCTATATTGATGCTCTTTGCAAGGACTTGGCATGTATTCGATGCTTAATAAATAAACATCTTAAATTGGTTTCAAGTCTTGAGAATAGTCATTTTGAAAGGTTGTTTCCTTGCAAAGGAAGTTTAAAGTCCTCCTCAAAAGCATTCTGCCAAGAGACAGACATTCCCTGACTTACACAGTCTTTCATTCTAGAGGGTCTTCCATATTTTTCCCCAAGTCAAAAATTCTGCTTCTTTAACATAACAGATATTTTACTCTCATAAGCTCTTTCATAAACTCACTGTCATCCAAAATAATTTTCTCAATATAAGCAATAAAAATCTATTTCGTGTGGAATGGAAGGCAGGCTTTTGATTACTTTGAAAGCTTTTTAGTATTTTCATTTTCTGTTCTAAAGCAGTGTCCTGCTATTTATAAATTGGTCCTGTTCTTTTGCTACCATCTGGTTTACTTTCCTTCTTTATTTTTTATTGATTTAGTTTGCCCTTTTTATCAAAGATTTACATGTACATAGTTTAAAGAGTAAATAGTTCTATAAGGCTTATTATTAAAAAGTAGCATGGCCTGCTACCACCACCACAATCTCCATTCCATTTCTTATTCCCCGAGGTACCCGCTGCCAACTCTCTAACCTGATTTTCTTTTCTTTTTTTTTTTGAGACAGAGTCTTACTCTGCTGCCCGGGCTAGAGTGCCGTGGCGTCAGCCTAGCTCACAGCAACCTCAAACTCCTGGGCTCAAGTGATCCTCCTGCCTCAGCCCGAGTAACTGGGACTACAGGCACACACCACCATGCCCGGCTAATTTTTTCTATATATTTTTAGTTGTCCAATTAATTTATTTCTATTTTTTGTAGAGACGAGGTCTCACTCTTGCTCAGGCTGGTTTCGAACTCCTGACCTTGAGCCATCTGCCGGCTTCAGCCTCCCAGAATGCTAGGATTACAGGTGTGAGCCACCGTGCCCAGCCTCTGATATTCTTTTTAATTTATTTCTATGTCAGTAAAAAACATGCTGTAATGTTACTAAAAAATATTTTTTTGGACTCTGTCCTACCACACACACACACACACACACTTTCCTATCTCTCTGACCCCGTTCTCACAGAACCAGAAGGCAAATTTGTTAAGTCAATATTTAGTTTCTGCGTTATTGTTGTGAGATAAATGTTCTTCACAGACAAGCCACTTATATACCATGATTGGTTTTTCTTTCTTCTTGCACAACATTTTGTTTCCCCTGTTCTTAATAATGGTCCTGTTGGTTTTGTATGCACTTTTCACTAATTCAAATCCAAACTCTCCCCCAGTTGTGTAAATCTTTGCTCAGTGCATTCGGACACATTAGGTGTTCTATCAATTTCATGTTCTTGAATAAATCTCTCTGCAGCACCCGGCCTGCTCCAAACTGGAGTGGTTACTCTCCAGGTCTGCTGCACAGCAGTCCTTTGGGGACTTCTTTGCACCAATATGCTAGGTATCTCCACCTCTGTCTTGTTTGGAGTCCATTTCTTAGATCCCATGTCTTTCTTTTTTAGGTTTATTTCCTCACCCTGGTACATTGCACCCTTTAGTAGCTTCATTGGAAAGTGTAAGCATGGAAAACAAATTTTTTCAGGACTCGAATGTCTAAAATGTTATCTTTTATCTTGTCAGGGTGACAGTCTACCCTTGGTTCTTGGTTTGCTCTTGGCTGAAGAATGACCAGACACTCAAAGTGTCAAGTCCAGACTGTTATCTTAGAAAATCACCAGCAGGGCCAATACAACGGAGTAACCCCAGGCGGGAAGCAGTTTCGTAGGAACAGCTCTTTAGTGTAAAACAAAACAGGTCTGTCTCCAAGAGTGGAGAGAGACAGACCAACTCACTGACTCACTGACTCACTCTGAATTCTCAGATTGTTTCCTTTTATTGGCCCAGTCCAGGGGAGGGCTGTCGGGAGGTGTCGGATGTTAGCAAATGATCAACAGGTGTCCTCAAAATTCCATCTGCATTTATGAGCTCCCTCTCAGAAAGCCCACGTTGGGGAGTGAAAAACAATGCAGATTCAAGCTAATGGCATGATAATTGCCCTAAGGTTACTCTAGGTCACATTAAGTGCTATCATGCCTGGGCAGGGGAATTCCCACATTGACAAAGCATTTCCTCCTTCTCTAGGTGTAGCAGTCACTCAGGATGGGATTAAGGGTGGAGCAACACCAAAATGGAGTGCCCGCCCTTATCCTTCTTCCTAGGTGGAGCAATTGCTCCAGACAGCACAAAAGTAGGGCACACTTATCCCTAGAAGAGCCAGAGATCCTAACTATCTACCTAACACTACCCTTGTATTTAATTAATTGTTTGAATATAGAATTCTTGATTGGAAATTATTTTCCCCTCAGATTTTGAAATGAGTGTGCTATTGTCTTTTAGTTTCCAGTGTGGTTGTACTTAATGTTCTGAAATTTTACCACATTGTGCCTTGGTGTAGCTCTATTTTTCTTCACTGTGTTGATTATACAAATTCGTGCCATTCATTTTGAGAAGTTTGTACTGGATAATTTTTTTGATAATTGTTTTTTTTCATCTGATTTATCCATTCCTTCCTTCTAGAATTCCCATTATTCAGGTGGTGGATCTCCTGAATGTCTTTTGCCTTTCTTTTCTTTCATATTTTCTTTCTATCTCTGTCTTTTTTATCTACTTCAGGGAGATTTGCCCAATACATTAATTTTTTAACAAGTTTTTGAGTTCCTACTCTGTACTAGGCAATGTTCCAGGTGCTGGAAATGCCACTGTGAAAAATCCAGTCTTTGTTGACCATACAGTCTTTGGACCCTACTACTGAACATTTTGTTTCTGCTACCAAATCTTAAATTTCCAAGAGCCGTTCATGTTCTCTAAGTATTCTTTCTTCATAGCATCCTATTCTTGTTTGTGGCTGCACTATCTTCTCTTATCTCTCTGGGCATTTTGATAGATATCTTTGAAGTTTTCTTCTTCTTACACCATTTCCATTTTCTCCAAGTTGACTTTGTTTGTTTAGTCATTTGTTTTGGTTTACTTACATCTTTCATTTTACATGCTTTTCCTCAAATTTTGGGGTATCTTCTGCTCATATTTAAAAGTGGCATACCACAACACAGATAGGAAGCTCTGTGTGTATAGCTGGGGCCTGTCAACCTTGGTCTTTACAATAGACAGAGAATAGATCTGGCTATCCTATCCTTGCAGAACTCCTGATTAGTCTCTTTATGTCTTTCTTCTTCAACTGGTCAGATTTCCCAGAAGAAAATCTTAGGGCTACAACATTTACTCTATTAACTTTTACCTAATCTCCCTACTTCATACAATAATAATGCCTTGTGTCCTTGGTGCAGAGACTCTCTGTTTTACTTTACCATGGTGGTAGATGGGCATTCTTCTGGATGTACAGATAATGTTAATGCAATAATAATGATGATGATGATAACTGTATTAGTTGTCTATTTTTGCATTAAAAATTAACCCCCAAATTTAGCAACATAGAAAAACAAATACTATCTCATAGTGTCTGTGGGCCAGGAATCTGGGCACAACTTAGCTAAATGCCTCTGCCTAAAGATCTTTCACAAGGCTGCAATACATGTCAGCTGGGGCTGCAGTTTTATCTGAAGGCTCAACTGGGCCAAGGTCCTGGCAATGCCCTGGATTTGATCTTTGCTGAGAAGGCATTTCTGAAATTATAGCATTGTTTGCCACCTGGAGAGACTGAGAATTTTCAAATTCATCAAATCCTGGCTCCTCTTTGTTTATCAGTACTTTCCTCAATTTATCTCTGTCCTCTTGCATTTTACTACGAGCAGTGAGAAGCAACCAGGCAGTACCTTCAACACTAAAAATCTCCTTAGCTAAATCATCCAGTTCACTAGGTACATTTCCTACCTTCCACACTACTGCAAGCAATAATGTTAAGTTTCTGCCACTACCTGACAAAGACCTCCTTTCATTCAGTCTCCATAATATGTTTCTCACCTTTTTTGAGCCCTCAGCATCATTGAATTTCAGATTTCTACTAACAGTATGTTCAACTTAACTTAGGTATATGCATCAAAACTCTTCCCAGCCTTCATCCACTGGTCACTTGGAAAGTGACTCCATATTTTTAGGTATTTGTTACAGTATCACCCCATTGATGGTACCAAAACCTATATTAGGTGTCTATTGCTGTATTAAAAAATTATCCCAAATTTAGCAGCTTAAAATATATTTTTATTAGCCTGTAATAAAAGTGTGAACAGCTTAAAATAGTAAACACTTATTGTTTCACAATCCCTATGGGTCCAGAATCCAGATGTAATGTAGCTGGGTGCCTCTGCCTCAATCAAAGTCTCCCACAAGCCTGTAACCAAGGGGCCAGCTGAGTCTAGGGTCTCAACTGAAAGCTTGATTAGGGGAGGACCCATCGCCACGCTCTTTCATATGGTTGTAGGCAGAATTCAGCATTTTATAGGCTGTTGAATGAAAGGCCTCAGTCCTTTACTTGCTGATGGTTACATGCATTTCTTTGGTTCCTTGACAAGTGGGCTCTATCAGGCAGCTCACAACATAGCAGTTGGCTTCTCCCAGAGCAAGTGAATGAGAGAGTGAAAGAGGGAGGCCCAAGACAGAATTACAGTGTCCTTTTTATAACCTAATTTCATAAGTGTTATGCCATCACTTTTGCCATATTCTATTGGTTAGTCATGAGATCCAAAGCCCAGTCCTCACACAAGGTGAGAGGATTACACAAGAGTGGGAATATCAGGACTCAGGGGTCATTGTGGTTTTCTTGGAAGGTGTCTACCACAATAATACATAATATAATATACTAATATAATATAATATTAAATAAAAATAAGGGACCATAAGCCAAAACATTGAGAAGTCAAAATAACAAACACAGAATTAGAGAGCAAAGGCCTCTCTTCAGGTTAGTTATTGCCAGTCTTGCATTTTGGCTTTGCAGTATTCGTCACCACGGTGGGCTGCTTTGTTAGTTGCTAATGCAAACTTTTCTAGATCTCTAAAATCTAATTACAGTTCTTTTGTTAAATTATGGTTCTTACACAACTGTTTGTGTGTTATTAAATTTTGTAGAAGTCAAGTATTGTGTAACCAGGGAAACTACTGTAATTTGGAGGAGAGAGATATATGCTGAAAAAAGTAATCACAACATCCACAAAATTCGTGACATTGGAAGGAACCTCAATTTATTGGCACAACACTGACAGCTCCTGCTGAGGCACTTCCAGCTTTCCTGCTTGTCTCTCTGCTTCTTACCAATATCTGTTTGTAACATTCTTCATGGATTAGCCTCCTAGCCATTCATACATTCATTTCATCAAGCACAAACACAAAGCACTATTTGAGCACCTGCTGTGTGTTAGTCCCTGGGCTAAGCCCCCAAGAGAACTGGTCATGGTTTCTTCCCTTCTGGAGCACACAGTCTGACGAAGGAGGTAAACAAGTCAACACACATTTGCAAAACCCTTGAGCTGGGTCTCAAAAGATGATCAAGAGTTCACTGAGCAGATAGGGTTGGGGACATGTAGTGGGCATGTCAAGGGTACAGTGGACCCACACAAGAACCTACCAAATTTGTCTGTTTTGTTTATTGTTTAAAAGTTCTGCCCAAGTATAAAGAAATGGAAGAAGAAACTCACAGCTAGTATATATGCATGTTTCAATAAATTCTGTGAAGATTTTGTCTACCTGAGCATGTTAACCTATAAGTGAGAAGGTTAAAGGCTATAGGAGGAAGGGCAAGGGAAGGTATGTCAAGGAGAACTTTCTGGATCCAGGCTACCAAAAATTGAAGTGGGCTGCCATTGAAACTACTCTTCTATTCGTTGTCTTTCTCTCTTCCAGCAATGCTAATCTTCTTTCTCTCCACTAAGCCTCTCTCCCTCTTATTCACACTTGGATCCTTGGATGTGCTGTTCCCTTTACCTGTGACATTCCCACCACCAAATCTTCCTTCATCTTGGTTCTCACTCCTCTATCAGCTCAGTGGGGATGTTAGTTCCTTCCTCTGTGAACTTCCCCATGACCACTATACCCCACAAAGCAGAGTAGTACTCCCTACCCTCGGACCTCTCCCTGATCTAACTGTCTTCATACTGGTTCAGTGTCTGTCCCTGTTTATAAGATTGCTGAGTTTTAACCTCCCTGAGAACAAGGGCATCATTTGCTTTGTTCACCATCAAATTCCCAGAACCTAGAATCATCCACAGCATTTGGGAGGATATAGTTGAATGAACAAATGAATAAGCAGAGCATTCTCTGTCCCTGGAACTGACTACATGGTCACTCGATGGGAATGTTATAAAGAAGATTCCAGATGAGGCAACAGGAGTTGCGGCTGTAGGGTGGACTACATGAAATTTTAGCTCTATTCCACCTCTACCGTTTTAGGAGATAGCAAAGAGTAAAGCAATAGTAACTTCATCCTCCCATAATAAAGTTCAATCATTTAGTATTTTAGTTGGGAATCAACCCCCAAACAAGATCAAATACAAAGAAAATAATTTTTTTTCAAAGATAGATAGATCAAAAGGTCAAATGTTGATTTCGTTCTTCACTGACACCATGCAAAAATAAGGAAGGTTCCTGACTGAGTGAGAGAACCACTAAGAACCCACATCCAGAGCCGAATTCTCTTTTCTAAGTGACTGGGCTACACACTGGTTCCTCACTGGTAGGGTAGTTAAAATGCACACAGACACATTTATTCAGAAATTTGCTTATCGTTTCAGGGGCTCCCTCATCTCCTTAGAGCTCATGCACAGACCTCGAATTGAGACGCTCTGACCTGGCATGAAGCAGTGACCAAAATTCACAAACATGTAAGTGGCATATGTGTCCCTGAGGACTAAGATCATAAAAGGCACTGTTTCCCTTTCCTTCTCAAATCCTTGGGGTGACAGCGACAACTGCAGACCTGACAGTCACCAGTTGCACCCAGCCAGTGACAGAAACTGAGCAATATGGGAAGACCAGAAAGAGGTCATGAGATTAAAAATTCCTTGAGCTCAGGGTCTATGTCTGCTCTATTTATTGCAGTGCACCAAGTGAAAAACAGAGTGAGCAAGAGAGACCCACAGAATTTTTTTAAAAAAGAAGAAAAGACACAGTCGAAGAGAAAGAGATAGGAGGTGGGATTACAAAGAGAAACAGAAAGAGGTACCAATCCACAGTGAGAGACAAAGAGACAGAGGAGTCCTGGGAAGCTAGGATCCGGGACAGAAATTTTGTGACCTTAGGCCTGGCCTGGCCTCAATTAGCTGCACAGCAGCGTAAGGAGACTAAGCCGGCCAACTGTAGAACTGTTTAACTTGTTAGGACTTAATCAATAAGAACCAGCGTAACATTTGTGCTTCATGTTCCTCTTATTTACACAGACGACAAACTGAAGAAAAATTCTATTTCTCCAGCCAAAAACATTTCCTTCGGGGAGCCAAGCTCCTTCAAAATCAACAACAAAATGATGAGGAAAAAAAAAAAAATTAAGCACTTTGGCAATGCTATATTTAGATCCAGCCCAAAGACTATCTCTTAGCTTTCTCCTTCTCTCCAGCTGGTTCCAATCTCAGCAAAACTCCTCAATTAAATTGCTACCCATTTGCAGTCTCCTGTTGAGGATTCTGGCGTATCTCGTGTGGGAGCCCAGAAGAGTGGCTGGGAAGGGGAGACGGTGGCTCTGGAAATCAAGGTCAAGTGCAACCCATACCCCTCCTGAACAGCTATCCCTCAGAAGACCCCATTCTGGCCAACACTGGGATATTCCTCAGGGATCCCAAAGCCTCCTCTAAACCAGGCCATGGAGGTGGGCAACGCAGCGTCGCTGAAAGACCTGGCGTTGAATGCCTGCCCTGCCTCTTCCTACCCAGATGGCTTAGTGGCTTCTTAGCCTCTCTAAGCTCTAGCCTTGCTATCTGTAAAATGGGCAGCATGATACCTGCCATGTAGGGTTGTTGTATCAGATGTGACTGTTCAGGTAATGCATTAGCATATCTGTCACATGGTAGGACTTTAGCAAGCATCAGCTGCTATGATCAATCTGCCACTCCCACTCCATCTCTCACAAAACATTCAGATTTGCCTGTGTCCGAGCACTGACCACACTGTGTTGAAATAATCTGACAGCAGCCTGTCTCAGCACTACCTAGAAAAAGTCTTGTCTCCATCTGCAGTGCCCACCATACCACGGATTCTCAGTAAGTGCTGGCAAATGAACGCAGTTGGGAGCTTACGACATGTAGGGTCAGCCTGCATTTTTCCCTATCAATACGGGCTCAGAAGAGAGCCACATAACCTACCCAGGCTTCTAAAAATGTCTCTGTAACATGATATTCCCTATGGTTTGTCCCCTCCTTGACTTGTCTATTCAACCCCCTGCTCTTTAAAATTAAATCAGTCACTTAGGGGGAGGAGCCCACACCCCCACTTAGGGTCTGTGGGCTTGGCGAAACCTCGAGCAGCCCAGTGGAGGAGGAATTAACATTGGTAAGGGCAACGAGTCTCAAGCCAGAGGTCCCAGTGCCGTCCTCATCTGCATGGGCAATAACACACCGTGTGTTGTCTTCAAGGCAGAAACAGCCCAAAGAACCAGTCAACCGGCTCCAGGAAATGGCTAAATGGCAGGTCAAATTGCCCATAACGTTGACGAGGATGGCTGGATGATTCCAGCACCTCCCTAGGGAGAAATGAAATTCAGAATTCGAGCGTCAAGAAAAGGAATCATAAAAAAAAAAAAAAAAAAAACCCTATGCAGAATTTACATCCTGCCATAAAATGGGGAAGGACTTAGGACGCAAAGGCATCCCTGTATTAGCAGGGGTGTTTGTCGAGAAACAACCTCCCCCAGCTGGACCAAGCTGTTTGCCTGCCGATGACTCCTGTCAGCGCCAAACAGCCCAGGTATTTGCAACTATAGCACATCAATTTGTTTTTAAATTATAAGGCTGCCGGGAAGAGTTGACTCCTCGCTGGAAATATGCTACGTGGTGCTCTAGGGCAGCCGTTATGAGATGTGGTGTGACCACCAATCTGTCCAGACTCAGAGGGCAGAGGATTTATGTGCCCACATGTGCAGCCAACGCCGAGCAGCAAGGGAGGTGGGCAAGCTCCGATGTGGCCCCTCCCTGCTCCGGTAAGGTACCGAGTCTGCAGATGTCTCACATGGGCTCACCCCCGCACATGCACAGGTTGTAAGCTGTGTCCTTCCCAAAGGATGTGGACACTTACCTAAGTGTCCTCTAAGTGCCATAGGGGAGGCACTTCTCTTCCTTCTGTTGTATGTGTTAGGACCACATGAAGAGATCAATGGGGGGACAGCATCCAAGGATATCTCCTCCCAACCTCTTGGGATTAGAGCACCCTCCTGTGTGTAGTCCACCTGGCGAGGGCATTATCCTTTCAAGTGAAACAGACAGGTGTCGCCCTGCAAGGCCCCATGGCCAGCTTCACAGAACTGAGCACAGCCTCTGTTCCGACAGGGAGTTCGGCTCTCCTTGAATGAAGGACTCTAGAAAGCATTCCGGAACAGTCAGCGGACAGACAAGGAGACCATAGCCGCCTAACTTTCCCACTGCGCCCCATGATGGGGGCGAAGACAAGGCCTCACCTTCAGAGAGGAACCTAAGATTTCTTAGCTGTACCTCGCTCCCCGCCCTCTCTTGTGCAAGCTCTCTGCGTCCCACGTCCCTCCCCACCCCTTTGCCCCGTCCACCCCTTCCACATGTACAGGGAGCCCCAGTCCTGGGTTCTTTCTCATGGAAGCCTTTCTTAGGGGGTCGGTTTGGTGTCAGTGAAGCCATCCCCCACCTGGACTTCTGCTCACTCCTGGGGTGTGGGGGAGGCACTATCGTCTCCTGAGTACTGCGGAGATGTGAGTGTTTCCAGTGTACTCTGGTATCTCCTCCCCAGAGCCAGCTAGACCAGCTTCCTCCTCGTTTTCTGAGGTGCAAACATACCTCACTACCACAAGAATTCATTTTCTTTGGAAAACTGCATATTCATTTTAGTTATATGACTTTGACTCTATTCCTTGAGATGCAATAATCCTGACCTTTTTATGATCAAAAATCCTTTCTCTCCTTCCTGGGCCAATCCATTACAAAGAGCCTCTTTAAAAGCCTCTGCCTGGGCTATGGAGAACAATGGAGCTGTGCTTCCGGTTTTCTGTCATCGCTGTGGTTGGGAAGGGGATAGAGATCATTTCAGTTCATTCTGCTGCACACGCAAACCAGAGTACCTCCCACATCCCTGCTCCAACCCAGAAGCCCAGGCATCCGATCCGCCTTTCCTGAATCCTGCTGCTCCACTGCCAGCCACTAAAGCAAGAGCACCTCCAGAGAGGAGCCCAGAAAAGAGAGCGTGAAGGTGAGCACTAAAGGGAGCTCTCCGGACCTCAGGGTCACCTGTGAGGCTGGGTCATATTGATTCCAGATGAGAAAGCCCCCACTGGTCACCAGGCAGCCCCCAATATAAACCTGGGGACTTTAGGGGTCTGGGGTGGTTGCCAGTCCTTCCTAACTAGCATCTGCACTTTGATCTTGGGTTTAAATTCTGAGACTGAGAGGCCTCCAAAGTTACCTTCCAGATTATAACCCTGCTCTGGGGAACCTGGGTGATAAAGACCTTTTCTCTCTCCGCCAAAGCCTTTTCTTTGTCAATTATACACATTCTAGTGCCTGACATCTAGGGAGAAAAATTCCCCCACTGCTCCACACACTCTTATAGCCCCAGTTTCTCCCTCCAGTTCTCAGTTAAGCTTCTAGAAATAACATTCTACACTTCCTTCACTTCTCACCGATGTCAATCCACTGAAATCTGGTTTCCACGCCCATGACCCAAACATCTGCTGCTCAAGTCTTCAGTGACGTCCTTGTCACGGGATCCAATTTCACGGTGTTGGCGCCTCCTTCTGCTCTGGCTGCTTTCCATCTTGGTGATCGTACCATTTTCCTCTAATCCAGGGTACTGCCGAGGGTGAAAAGAAGCAGAATAGTTGTCACACGGGCACAACTGGCACACAGCAGAACACATCACAGGCAAACCAGCACATGTGACCACACTTGCCATCAGTCTCCTCTGCTGGCTTCTCCTTCTCTACTTATCCTTCAAGGACAGCATCTCTCTGAGTTGTCTCCTTACTGCCTCCCCTTTTCATTCTGCACACTTCTTGGAGGTGATCTCCCCCATTACAAAGACTTCAGACATCAGCTAAATGCTAATGATTTCCAAAGCTGCATCTCCACCCACAGTAGCCAATTTCCAAAATGGCTCCAGCCATCCTTAAAGTCTGGTATTCACACCCGTGTGCAGCCTCCTCCATCATTGTGTCAAGGTCAGTCTGTGTGACCAAGAAAGTATGGTGGAAGTGATGGTGTGTGACTCTTGAGGCTAGGTCAATAAAAGATTGCCATTTCTGCCCTGCTTTCTTGGATCACTCACTCTGGAGGAAGCAGCTGCCGTGTCATGAAGACACTCAAACAGCCCCTATGGAGAGGTGCCCGAGGCGAGAATTTGAGGCTTCTTGCCAACAGCACCAATTTGATGCCATGCAAGAAAGCCATGCTCAACGCAGATCCTCCAGACCCAGTTGAACCTTCAGATAACTACAGCCTCAACCAGCATTTTGACTGCAACCACATGAGAGATCCCCAAGCTAATGCCGATCTCTTCTTGAGATCCCTGTTGAATTGAATTGAATTGAATCTTCCATTCCTCATTCATAGACATGTGAAATAATAAATATTTATTGTTGTTTTAAGTTACTAAGCTTTGAAGGTAATTTATTACCAGGAATAGATAACTAAATAAACAACTCTGCTCTTTCTCTTAAGCTTTATATTCAGATACCTAAATGTCTCAGCTTTATACTTGAATATCCCCAAATTAAGTAAATTTAGCACTTCTGAACCAAATGCATCTTCCCCTCCATCAACCACTTCCCAAATCTGTTCCTCCATAGTCTCCTCACCTCACTTAAGGGCAGCAGCCTTCTCCCAGTGACTGAAGCCAGAAACCCAAACATCATTTTCACCTCCTCCTTCTTCTTCCGTATCCTATCCATGGTCAGCTCCTGACAGTTGATCCTTTCTCCTAAGTAAATCCATCCACCTCCCTCCATCTACTTCTACTCAGGCCATTGTCATCTCTCTTCTATGTTACTAAACAGCCTCCTTACCTGCTCTCCCTATGCCTCTGTCTTTACCTCCCTCCAATCAGGATTTTCTTTTTACAAAGAAACAGATCAATTATATTGCTCCCTCCCTACCTAAAACCCTTCACTGATATCACAGTGCCTTCAGAATAAAACCCCAGCCCCCAACACAACTCACAAGAACCCCCAGCCTCCAACTTTGCCATTCTACACCTGAGCGTGCTCTGCTCCCTTCTGCCTATTAGACTGTGCACATTCCCTTTCTCTATTTGGAACTGCCACTCTTCCCCTCCAGATCCACAGCTGGCACCAGACTGACTCCTACTCTTCCTTTGGGTTTCAGCCTAAAAATTTCTTCCTCCATGAAGCCTTCCCTGAACAACATTGACCCTGTTAAGTACAGCTGCAGGTCGGGTTCCCCAGGAAGCAGAGCCTGAGACAAAGATTAATGTGCAGAAATTTCTTAGGGTGTACTCTTGCAGTCCACACCTGCGGAAGGGAAGGAAGCAGGACTGGGCAGAGGGAGAAGTGGAGCTGTGATGCAGCCCCCAGAAAGGCCTCCGCTGACCTCATAGGGGTCCTGAGGCTTGAAAGATCCCCCAGAGTTGTTCCAAGTTGGGGCAAGGAGGTTGGGTTTTATATACCCACATCCATCAGTCATTGGATACAGGTTGCCCCAGAAAGGGGGCAGAATCTTGGGTATGATCTTCAGAGGAGAAAATCTGCAGAGTGCTAAGAGCTGAAGACTCTCCCTCTGCCTCTACTGGCAGCATTCCCGGCAGCTGTCTATGTCCTTTGTTCCCAAGGGGGCTCCCTGCAGTGCATCACAAAACGCTCCACAGGAAGCTCTGTTATTCACTCCTACATACCCGGTTCTCACTAGCACTGCACTGTAATTGCAGGGTTCTAGTCATGAGCTCCTTGAGCAAAGGCGCATACCTCTTTCACTCTAGTCCCAGCACCTAGCACTGCCTGGCCTGGAGGAAGTGTGCCAATCCATGCAAGTCTGTTGAAGGGATTTGAAGGAGCAGAGGTGACTATCAGGGCCTTCCAGGGAAAAGACATTGTTTAGGGCTTCCTGGAAACCCTCCTCTGCTGAGCTGCATCAGCTCCCACCTGAGCGACGAGTGTGTGGCATTCCCCAGGGTGGGCCCGTTCCGTAGTATAAGAACAAGGGTGGGCGCACGCCCCACCCGCTGAGTCAGCTACCTGCTGCTGGAGCTACAGAGCCAGAATTAGCAAGTCTGGTGCAGCCAGATGCCCCAGAGGAATATGTTTTTCTCCTTATTTTATTCTCACTTATTAAATTTTAAACAGCCCTTGAAGACTCCAGCCTAACGCGGAAATCAAACACAACAAAACAATGTGTTTGTTTCCTATTAATATGGCAGAGCAGACAGCCCTGCTGCAAAGCTGTGAATTGTGGGAGAAAAATTAACCATCTCGTTTCTCTGCACAGACCCACAACCCCACCCACAGCAGCCCCAGCTGGGCCCGGCATCCCACACAGAGGTCAAGACCCCAGCTCCTGCATTGTCTGCAGATGCATTCACCACTGGCTGTGGCCAGGGCAGGACCTGGAGCCCTGGCAGAGCTGCTGGTGGCCTAGGGACGCCAGTGTCGGGGTGAGGAGGCTGTACCCAAAATACCTGATCACCAGCCTCGGTTCTCTGGCACCAGCTGCATGCCCTAGAGGCTTGATAGTTGGGGAGGGTTTGTCAAGAATGTATTATGAAAATTGAAATGCCCCCAGGACAGGGAGCTCCTAGAACCAGCAATGGTCTCCAGGTCTGTCCTGAAGTCATTTGCTCCTACGCCTCCACTTTTCCTGTCTGGGCTGGGCCCTGCCCTCAATATGAGGCTTCCAAAGCAGACTTCTAGATACAGGGACATTCAGAGACAGTATAAAAGCAAGTTATGCAAATTGATGGCAGGTAAAGTGGGCTTTTAAGTGGGTGATCAGACAGCTCATCATCCAAATTAGAACACTTTTGAGAGTGAGAGTGCTATTAGCCATTAAGCCAAGATAACACGAATAAATTGTGATTGTCCCAGACAAACTGGACATGTGACCACTGCTGAGCTTTCAGCCCAGCCCTTACCCTCTCTGCATCCACCACTCTGTCCGGAGCCTCACTGGAAGGGCAAGGACAAGGATGGCACGGGTGTCTAGGATGAGGTGCAAGCTAAGGACAGGATGTGGGCTCAGAGAGGCATGAGGGCCAAGCAGAGAAGTTCATGTTCCTGGCAACTAAAGCCCATTTCATATAAAATTTGGTGTGACAAAATGACCCAGGCACACGTTTTTGCTCCATGTGTGCCCTTTTGTGAGCCCCCTGCAAAGTGCCCAGCACTAAATGAATGAAGTTTAGTGGGAAGGAAGGTTCTAAAAGGGAAGGTGGGAGGGAACTCTAAATCCCAGGTCCTCCAGTCCCAGGTTTGCCCTGGTCTGACCCTGCCTGTCCCCTGTGATCAGGGGTGGGGGCCGCAGCTCCTCCCTCTGAGCTCCTGTTTGCTAATCACCCTGGGACAAAACAGGTTTGGGTCTTTATGGGACTAAAGAGACCAAAGACCATTAGCCCATCACCCATTAGTGGCCTGAGCACCCAGAGGTCATCCTTAAAGGCAAGTGGGTGCTAAGGCACTGAGCATGTGTGCTGGTGTGTGTGTGCTTGTGTGTGTGTGCTTATGTTTGTGTACTCGTATATATACTAGTGTGTGCCTGTGTGTACACGTCCATGTGCTTGCTCATGTGTGTATGGAAATGGCACAGTGTGATTCCACACAGCCTCATGGGAGCAGGATTTTCTCTTTTTTCTTGAGCACTTGCAGAGACAGGGAGAAGCGAAAACACCAGCAGGACAACCCCCTTGCCTCCCTAGCATAGCCTCAAAGGGAATCCTGAAACCATACTTCCTGCTACCTGCTGAAGAGATAATTGTGCTAAGGACCCAGGTAGCTTCACAAGCAGTATCTGTGCACAACTGGCTGATCAGAAAATTGCCCTGCTGGCATTGGACAGAGTAGATATTTGAAAGGTGGTTGACAGATCACAGAATTCAAGAAGGCAACCCCATGCCACGACCTGCAGACGAATGTTTTGTCCAACACCTTCTAGGCAAAGCCACTGAGGTTGACCTCCTTAAACACCCATCCAGGTGCCTGAATTCCAGACGGGCAGGTTTCTTGGCCACTAATCAAGCAGAAAACATGAGGTGATGTGGGCAGCGGCACTGGTCAGCTCTCCCTTCAAGGAAATTGAATGGATAATTAATAATTAATATGACCCACTCTTGGCAGGAAAGACTGAGAAGCTGCCCAGACCAGGGTGACAACAGGATGAAACCTAGCCAGCCAATGTCAGCCCCACAAAGCCCTTGACCCCAAGATCCAGCCCAGAGGGTATCCTCTGGGAAGTGCGACACTCCACGTGGAGGAGCAAAGAACACAAAACAGAGCCCTCTGGGGGCAGAAGCCACCGTGGGCCACAAATCCAAGTGCAGAACTCTGCCCCGTGACACTAGTTGAGAAAACTGCTGCCAAACTGCACTTCACTACTAAGGACCAAAAGGCTGCACCACGCCCCGCAGCAGCAAAGCCTGGGGGAGGCGAGTGGCGTGCATGTGCTCAGGCTGCGCGAGGTGAGCAGGTGAGAGGCGACAGGGTGTGGAGGGCGCCTGGCGGCTGTCGTGCTGCGGGGAGCGGAGATGCTTTATGAGGTGTGGCACCAGGGTGGCGAGACTGCCTGCTCCACAGTTCATAAACCAGCCCTGTCCTGAAGGCTGTTCCCACAGAGATGCTCTAAATACCATTCTGAGTGAGGCCGCCACGGGGAATACGTGCATGGCCTCAGGCTGGGAGGAGACGGGATTGGGGACGTGCCCGCTGGGATGTGTGTGCTGGAATGATTGTTCAAAATACTGCATTACAGGCTTGTCTCCTCATACAGCTCTGCTTGCTTTTAAAATCCTCCTACTTCCCTTTTGGAATCTCCATGGTGCCTATGCATGGACTCCATAGAATTGCAGAGGACAAGAAGTAAAGATGCACCTGCATCTGGGCCTTCCACTTCCACCTCTGATAGCTTTTTCCATAAATCTCCCACTTCCTTTCCTGCCTGAACCACCCAAACCTGAGAAACCTGGCCCTCCTGCCACTTCCTGACTCAGACCTCATCCTGCCGCCAAGTCTTGGCAGCTCTAATGAAATGGCAGGTGACAGTCTCAGGTGCTTCAGAGGCAAGAGCCCCAAAGCCCACGCCTGTAGGAAATTAGCTAATTTTACAAGGTGCCTGATTGAATTCTCCCATGCTTTCCATGCACGCCTGAACACAGAACCCAGCATCTACACAGGTGGGTAAAACAATGGTTGAGAGAATAACCAGCCATGTTTACAATATAGGATAATGGTCCAAAAGACCTCTGCTTTGTCTTCTGTGGTTTTCCCCAAATTGGCTTGGTATTTACTAAGCAGCCACCTTATGAGAAGCATCCTGCTGCACAAAGAGAGTGGAAGGACAGTCAGACTTACCAGTTTGCCTTCACGTTGCTTCTAGGAAAAGCCCAGGAATAAATACAAATGACACCACAATGGGGAAGGGGCCAGACAGAACCAAAAGCAAAGAACCCAGTGTGTCTATCAGGAAACCTTCAAGAGGATGGGGCTCTCTTGGACAGGTTCCAAAGGACAGAGCATGTCTACGAGCTCATATTCGTGGAGGGAGGGAGACATTGTGATAGAGTGAAAAGAACCTGTCATTTCACATCATAGAAACCTGAGATCAAACCCTGGTCATGCCGCTCACCAACTGAGCAATTTTGGCCAAGTTGTTTAACCTCTGTGTGCCTTTTATGTACCTCTGAAGTGAGAATAATAACCCCAGGCTCACAGGGCGGCTGCAAGGATCAAATCCACTAACATTGCTAAAGAGCCATCCATGTCTGGCACACACAAGTGTTCAATGAACGTTAATTTATTAATTCTGGACATTGCACTAAGTAGTCTCAGCATTAACCCCGTGCCGTCCTTCTGCGCTGCTCCCAGGCTGAGAAGCTGGAAGGGGACGAGGGGAGCAGAGGTCATAGCCGACATTCTAAGCCAGACATCGTTCCCAGAATGTACAACAATAAACAACTTTCACTTGTGATTATCCCCGGAATCCTTCTCCCTGGAGTTGATATTACAGAGTTTCAAAGCAAACTGAAGTCAGCATTCAGAACAGAAAAGGCATATGTGCACGCACACACACACACCCTCCTTTTTGTAAGAAAGGTTGCCATGGAGATGAAACAGAGAAACAGCAAAGACACAGAGGAGCCACTGAAATGGCTATAATTAATTTAAAGCATTAAAAACAATTAAAATTGTATTAAAGCAAGTTCATTTGAACAAAGCATAAATCGGGTGAGCAGAACACATCAAGCATGAACAAAATAAAGCATTGCTTTGGGGTGTTGGAACAGGCACCCCGGCTGTCTTCAAAGAAGGGAAATAAATTATTTTGCAGTATTCAGAAACAATAAAATATGTAACCTAATTTATCTAATGTTTTCTGAAAACAAGATAGTTCTCCAATAATTCTGTTTCCTCGCTAGAGGAAACCCACCTTTCTGCTGGGTTGAAAAACACAATGAGGACAGAAAATTATTCCTTATCAAATACATCAATCAGTGTTGCTTTGTCCTTCACTGTGCCCACAAATTTCTCATCAATAGAAAAGAGGGGGAAGATGGGGACCAGCACTGTGGGATGCCTGCTGTATACCTACCGTCCTGGACACTTCTTTCACATTCTCCCAAGCCCCATGAGGAAAGTGTGAGTGGCCCTGTTCTACCAACATGGGACTCAGAAAGACTTGTAACTTACTCAAAGTCTCGCAGCTCTGTGGTCAAGGAGTAAGCACTTGAACTCAGATCTGTTGGGATTCCAAAGCCCATGCTCTTGCCACCATATCATGCTGCTTCTCATGGAAGAAACTAGAATGGGATGTGGGACAATGGGAATCAGGCACCACTTTGCACCCCTGCACTGGGGCAGGGCCTGCGCTACCCATTTGATTTGATCCTCTCAAGGAGTTCCTGTTTCACAGAGAAGGAAACCAGGGAACTCACCAAGTTCAACTTGCCTGACCCCCAGATCTGCCTATTTAACACCCCAGTGTCTGCATGTGCTCCTACTGCACGTTAGTGGGTAAATATTTTTCCATATCACCCCATGCACTATGTATGATAAGGACTTACCAAAGCGGCACATTGAATCTTGACCACAACTATGAGCTGGATAAGTAGTATGGTCTCAGTTTTATTAACACAACCTTTGGGGGTGGGGTGGGGGTGTTAAGCAACAGCCTAAGAGAACTAACCACAGGAAAAGAGGTTAAGAAGTTGGCACGAGCAAAGGAAGAAACCAAGGAAATGAATGGCTGGCGTCTGCTCTCTCACGGCTCAAGGGACTGAGCTCGAGTTTATTTCCAATGGGGATAAATTCCATGGGTCAAAATGCTAGACCATAAGCTGCCTATGAACAGGCCACCTAACTTGGTGCTTCATTATCCCACTCTCTGAATACATACAGATGGCCAGGTTCAAGAGAGATATTTGTTGATCAAATGAAAAATCAAATGTGCTGGGCGCAGTGGCTCATGCCTGTAATCCCAGCACTTTGGGAGGCCATGGTGGGAGGATCACTTGAGCCCAGGAGTTTGAAACACTATCTCTACAAAAAAAAAAAATGTTTAAATTAGCTGGGCATGGTGGTACATGCCTGTAGTCCCAGGTACTCGGGAGGCTGAGGCAGGAGGATCACTTGAGCTCAGGAGTTTGAGGCTGCAGTGAGCTATGATCATGTCCCGACACTACAGCTTGGGTGACAGAGCAAGACCCTGTCTCTAAAAGAAAAAAAAGGGAAATTAATTTTTTAAAATATAGAAAAATCAGATGTGTGATAGAAGCTTTGTGGCACCTACAAAGCCTCTTGCCTGTGATGCCGGGATGGGGTATTGGGGGTAGTCCACAGCCTCTACCCCTCCTGACATGATAAATCAAAGGCCTGGCTGGACAGCTTGCCTCACCAGAAATATTGTTTGTCCATGTAATTTCATTAGTGCACACAAATGTGGGGCAAAAGCAATGTGCATTTCAAGTTATGATTTCCAGGAGAATAATCTCACATGCCTTGATAAACTATAGCTAAAGGCACAGATCATTCTGAGCTGGGAGAAGTCGAAGGAAAAAAGAAGCAAGTCAGAGCTCACAAGGCAGAAGGCAGGAGGAAGAGGGTGTGGTTTCATTCATTCATCCATCCAGCAAATGTGTAATGGGTACCTGCTGTGCACCAGGCACTGGGCATAGAAGAGTGAACTGGAGATGTATATTCCCTGCCCTCGTGGAGTCTGCAGTCTAGCGGGGAAGAGAGATGATTTAAACAAATACAAAGATCTGGAGTCCAAGATGCTCTTAGTGTGTGTGGGAAACAGCAAGAAGGCCAACATGGCTAGAACAGGTTTGTAAGGGAAAGAGTAGGTGATAGGCGGGTGAGGGCTGGGTCCTGTAGGGCCTCATAGGCCATAGACAAGAGTTTGGATTTCATCCTGGGTCTAAGAGGGGATTTGAAGCAGTTGGAGGTTCAGGACAGTGCATAATCTGATTTATATTTTTAACTGTCTCTAGTAGCTGGGTGGAAAATAGATCATAATAAGCTAGAAACAGACATAAGTTAGGAAACCATTTTATTATTGTCTACATTATTTATTGAGGGTTTACTGTGCCATATTTTATCATGTATTAACTCATATAATGCTTACAACCACAAATGACACCTCTCAGCATCTCCACTTCACAGTCGAGGAGTGAGGCACAGAGGTTAAGGCAGGGACAGAAGCAGGTTTTGGCCCCAGGGTCACTGGCCACGCCCTGCCCTGCGTGCTGTGCCGTCTCTCCGCAGCAGTCTCGGCAGGAGAGCACAGCCGCTTGGATGGTGATGGCAGCCGACAGAGGTGGCAAGAAGTGATCAAATCCCACTCTGCCAAGACGAGCATCTAAATTAGCTGGGAGATACGAGGGAAAGGCAGTTGGAGACCATGGCTTCAAACACACCAATTTCAAAGTCCTGGTAAGAGCCAACCACACCCTCTGACTTAGTGGTTCATAAACCTGGAGCCTCAAAAGAAGTTTTCACAAACACAGATTCTAGAAACTTATTCCACATCCACCGAAGGAGGCGTTCCAGAGTGGGGCCCAGGCACTGCGTTTTAAAGCACTTCCCAGGTGGTCTTGAGGTAGGAAGTCCCCCGGCTGGCATGGGAGCCCCTGCAGGTGGCCACAGGTCATCATTCTTAGAGTGTGAGTACTAAGAGCACCTGCAAGGTCATCTGCCACCGCACCTACAGATGAGGATGCCAAGGCTCTGAGATGGAAGGGATTTGACATAGTCAACAAGCGGTGGCCCTGGGACCAGAATCTGGGTCTCCTGACTCCTGGGTCAAGGCTGTGCCCACAACCCCATGCTGACTCCTCCTGGCAGCGCCACATTTTCATCTGCCTCGCTCCTCACTCAAGGTCAGGCAGAACACCCTGAGTACCCTCTGAGGTCACAGGAAAGGCATGCTGCTCAGGGTCAGAAGATGTGGGTTCAGGCTCAGGCTTAGCCACCTACTAGCTAAGAGCTTCTGGGAAAATCCCTTTAACCTCTCTGAGCTTCCATTTCCTCCTTTGTAAAATGGAGACATTAGGTCCTGCTACTATTGCTATTTGATTAGATGATGAAATAACACATGTAAAGGCCTTCATGCTAGTTACTGTTGGGGTTTTTATGGCCATTAATCCAGATTTCCTGGTTCCTAATAACATGTCTTTCTCCTACAGCATCTCATGAGGATTTTGAAGTGTTTGTGTCTCCAAGGTCAAATGCAGGTGCTCCAGGAGGAAGGAGCAACTCTAAATGTTACAAGCCAATGCCATGAGAGTTTGGGAGCCAGGCAGCAGGGAAGAGCACACAGGGGAGCAGGTGAGAAGTGGGGAAGGGGAGCGATGAATGACACAAACACCATCAGCCCTGACACAAGGACATGGAGGATCCATGACAGGGGAGGGGGTGCTAAATAGCTTTCTGTGTTCTTGGATGTGGCTGAGCCACAAGAACCAGTTACATATATATATATAGCAGCTTGCACCCCACAGAGTGTCTTCATAGATTGTTTCACTGGAGCCTCAGAATAACCCTATCAATCAGCTATTACCACCTTCCATTTTAGAAATGAAAATTTGAGGCTCAGTTAAATCATTTGCCCAGATAACACACTAATAAGCAACAAATCTGAATTTAGAGCCACACTCTAACTCTAGTCTGGGCCAGCTCTATCCAATAGAAATATTATTTCTTAGGTTTACAGGCTACATACATACTCTGTTGCATATTTGTTTCTTTATTGTTATTATTTACAAGGCTTTAAATATATAAAATCCATCTTCACTGACAGGTTGTATAAAAATAGGTCATGGGCCAGATTTGGCCCATGGGTCATTGTTTGTCAACTTCTGCTCTAGACTATAAGCTCACGGAAGGCAGGAACCACATCTAATGTGTGCACTGCTGCCTCCGTCAGTGCCTGCAATATAGCAGGCATTCACTAAACAGTTGTACAACTGAATTTAACTGAAGTAGGTCAGGAAGGATTTATTATTCCCGCTTGACAGATGACAAAAATGAAATCAGAGCGTCAAAGTGACTTATCCAAAGCACATAACTAAGTAAAAGCCCCAGGCTGTGTGGCTTCCTGCCACGGCTCCTTCCTGTGTCACACTTCTTTTGATACCTGTTGACACCCTGTTTCCTGGCTGCATTGGCGGTCACTCTGGTTCCCAGTTCTTCTGTCTCTTTGCCTGTGGATTTGATCTCAGGCTCCCAGGAGCCCCAGCAGCCTGGCAGGAAGGAGGAGTGGAGGTTCCCGGACATTGAAGGAGGTGGGCACTGCTGTTTGTGATGAAGAGCCCATGTCAAGCTCCTGTCCTTCCAGTCCAAGATCTCTCGGAAATGAGTGCTCCTGTAAGTTTAGAGAAAATGCATTTCTATTCTCCTTTTCAGGCTAAAAGCATCTGCCTCCTTCACAAAGAAGGTACTGAACCAGTTATAATTACACACCATACACTGGGGAGCGTGAAAGTGACATTTAGCAACACTTAAGCCTCGGATATGTGGTGGCTGCAGTAAACATTATATAATTGCTGCAGCATCGATCCCAACAATTAACGCCAAAGAGCAGAGACAGAATGGAAGTTCTCCAAGAAACTGCCACAACCTGCGAGTCAAATGGAGTCCAAAGTCTCTTTTGGAGAGAGCTCTCCTCCTCCAAACAGTCAAACTTTTTTTTCGTTAATGTTCTCAGTCCAAACAGTTTTTACCGTGGTGTTCCCAGGGTAGGGGACCAGGAAGCAGACAGGCAGGTGGAGACAGAAACACCAGGTAGTGCTCTGACAGGGCGGTCTGCTCCCCTGGCCCCTCTGCTCTAGCCATGAAACTGGTGAACTTGGAGAACTGCAAGGTCAGTGTGGCCAGATCACAGGAGGCAAGGAGCACACCTCAAGAGAGGGCCCTGGGGAGGTTAGGGTCCAGGGAGGTTAAGGATCAGTCTCACCTGTGGCCAACCAGAGCCACTGGCGGGGTTTGTGGTGAGAAGGAGCCATCTTGCATTTTGAAAGAGGCGGGGAGACAGGGAGAGAATGACAATGGCTGAATTGTGGTGTGAGGATGGGGAGAAGTGGACAGATCCAAGGGCTATTTAAGAGGCAAAATTGGCAGGATTTGATGAGTGATAGGACGTAGGAGAGTCAAGGGTGACTCCCGGGCTTCTGGCTTTGGTGACTGGGAGGCTGGTGGTACTGAACCCTGGAAGGAGGGAAGACAGGTTTGGAGGAAAAAGGCAATGCGTTCAAGTGTTGGGCACATTCATGATAAGGTGCCTGTGGGGTTTCGTATAAAAAAGAAAACTGGAAATATGGCCCAGCAGAAGGGCTGGATGGAGACCTAGAAATGTGGGTCATCTGCATGTAGGAAGCGATCGGCCACAAAGGTGGGTGGGCCACCTGGGGAGAGGAAAGCGAGTGAGGAAAAAAGAGGGGCACAGCAGTTAGAGGTGGAGATAGGAAGAGGCTTCAACCATGGAGACTGAGAAGGAACAATCAGAGAAGGCAAAGGAGAAATGAGGAAAGGGGGGTTCTCAGAAACCAAGGAAGAGAGTTTTGAAAAAAAGAGGTGCACAGCCGCATCTGATGCTGCAGCAAGGAGAAGTGAGATACACTCATCAGTCAAAGATTTATTGAGCACCTACTATGTGCCTGGTACTATCCTAGGTGCTGAGTAGAGAGCAGTCAGGTGAGCACGACAGGCAAAACTTCCCGCCCTCGTGGAGATTTCATTCTAATGCAGAGATACAGATTATAACCAAATAAATAAGTAAATTTACTAACTATATGTAGTGGGTTGAATAGTGGCTCCCAAAAAGATATGTCCAAATCCCAACCTCTGAATGTGAAAGTGACCTTATTTGGAAATAAGGTCTTTGAAGATGGTCATTAAGGTCATTAAATTAAGGATCTCAAGATGAGATCATCCTAGAATTAGGGTGAGCCTTAAATCCAATGGCTGGTGTCCTTATAAGAGAAAAGAGAGGGGAATTTGAGATATACAGACACACAGAGAAGACGACCACATGAAGATGGAGACTGGGATCAGAACAATGTCTCTACAAACCAAGAAATGCCAAGGATTGCTAGCAGCCACCAGAGGCTACGAGAGAGGCTTGGAACAGATTCCTCCTCAGATCCTACAGAAAGAACCAACCCTGCCCACACCTTCATTTCAGACTTCTGGCCTCTAAAACGGAGAGAATAAATTTCCGTTGCTTGAAGCCACACAGTTTGTGGTAATTTGTTATGACAGTCCTAGGAGCTTAATGTAATATGTTAGAAGGTGACAAGTGCTATGGGGTAGGAGGGAGAGAGAGAGAGAAGGGAAATGGAGAGTGAGGAGGTGAAGAGGGAAGGCTTCAGTGAGGAGATGGCGGGAACTGGCCATGCAACCATCCGGGAGCAAAGGTAATATGGACAAACAGTGCAAAGGTCCTGAGGCAGAATCTGCCTGGCAGGTTCTAGAAAAGCCAAGGAGGCCAGCGCACCTGGAAAGGGTGGGCAAGAGGCAGGACAGCAGCATATAATGTCAGGGGATAACACAGGTGTGGGGTAAGAGTCTGTGTGCTGCACTTCTCCATCTGTAATGTGCACGTGAGCCCCCGGAGGACCGTGTGAAAGTGCAGGCTGGAGATCCTCTTTATGTTAATAACAAGCTCCTATGCCATGCCCAGACTGCTGATGACCGAGCTTTGCGCACAAGGGCAAAGGACAATGTCTTTCAACCCAGAATGCTTATCACAGTCATCTGAGAACCCTTTGGGAAAAAAAAAAGATAATTGGTCTGGAGTCCTGCCCCCAGACCAATTGAATCCCAGTCTCTGGGAGGTGAGGCCCCGGCACAGGTAATCTAACAGCTCCCTAGGTGGTCCCAATGGGCAGCCAGAATGGAGGGACACTGGTTTAGGGTCTTGTCGATTTTTAAAGGACTTTCTCTTTTTCTCTAAAAGAATTGGGAAGCGATAACAGGGTTTTGAGCAGAGGATTGACATGATCTGATTTATGTTTTAAAAGGATGTCTTTGGCTTCTGGCTTCTACCTCAGGTTATAGAAAGCTGGAAAGAGCATCATTTCCACCATTGTAACAGAGAAGCCATGCAATCTGCAAATTCACAACTTTTCTTGAACCTATCAGAGACCTGAGGTCTCTGGACAACCAAGGAACTTGAAATCTAAAGAAAGGCATGCAGGAAGCCACACCCCTATTCTTCTTCCCTGACTCCTCAGTCTTCAACCAGTGAAGGAAAAAACCTTTCCCTTCACTCTCGGGCCACAGGTGAAGATCCACTACAGCTTGGGGGGCGTGTGTTAGTCTGCTAGGGCTGCCATAAAAAATACCACAAATACCAAATACCAAAAGCTAAGTGGCTTAAACAACAAAAACTTATTTTCTCACAGTTTGGGAGGTTAGATGTCCAAGATCAAGGTGTCACCAGGATTGGTTTCATTCTGAGACCTCTCTCCTTGGCTCATAGATGGCCGTCCTTCCTAAGTGTCTTCGCATGATCTCCCCTCTATGAGTGTCTGTGTCCTAATCCCCTCTTTTCACATGGACACTGGTCAGAGTGGATGAGGGTCCGCCCATGTGACTGCATTTTACCTTAATTACCTCTATAAAGGCTCTGTCTCCAAATCTCCAAATACAGCTACACTCTCAGGCCATGGGGATTAAGACTTTACATATATAAACTGGGAGGAGGGGTGCACAATTCAGCTCAAAATGATGATGATGAAGAGGATGATAACAGCTGCTGTTTATTGAGTGCTTACTATGTTCTGGGTGCTTACCTTTCCATCTTTCCACCTGCTACCTCTTTCAGTCTTCAATAACCCTGTAATTATGATTAATACCATTGTCATTTTGGGGTTTTATATATAAAAGAACCAAGACTTAAGAAGGTTAAGTCACTTCCCCAAGGTCATAGAGCTGATGTGTAGTGGAAATGGGATTCAATCCCAAACTACTTTGCTTCCAGAGCTACAGTCTAAATCACTGTGCTCCACTACCTGGTCCTTAAGAGGTATACAGTACATGTATGAAGAAAGAATGATCAAGTAAATGAATGAAATAATAAACAGCATGGCCACGTAACATTCCTAGGCCATGTACCATTCAGATTCTGTTGTACTTCAAACTGTATCATGGTTCTGGAAACTTATAAAAATTACATCTGTAAAAGTTGATAGATGATTATCCTAAAAGGTAACTTTATTCTTGTCTTCTAATGCAGACAGATTAGAAAGGATTCTATCGAATTTAAAATTTAGCACTTTTTGTTAAAAAAAAAATAGAAGTTGAGATCATGCAATCAAAGAACATTAACGCTGTGAGAAGTTTTGCAAATCATTTGGTTCAGGTGGGTACAGGGCACCACGATTGAGCCTGTGAAAGCTACTGCACTCTAGTCTGAGCAACATAGCAAGCCCTTGTTTATAAAATTAAAGAAGGAAGGAAGGAAGGAAGGAAGGAAGGAAGGAAGGAAGGAAGGAAGGAAGGAAGGAAGGAAGGAAGGAAGGAAGGAGTTAGGAAAGAAGGGAGGGAGGAGAAGAAAAAGAAAAATCATCTGGTTCATACTCCTTTTTTTTTTTTTAATTAAATAGAGAGCGAGTTTTGCTCTGTTGCCCAGACTGGAGTGCACTGTTGTGATCATAGCTCACTCAGCCTTGAATTCCTGGGCTCAAAGCTTCCTCCCACATTAGCCTCCTGAGTAGCTGTAACATCTTTTATAAATGAGGAAATAAAGGCACAATGAGGTTAGTTGACTTGCCATTACTTTATTAGACTGGTAACACATTATTAATTATGCATTATTGCTCTTATTATAATACTTATCATCCCTGTGCTCGTAGGTATGAAGTAATCAAATTAGGTTTTCCTTTTCCCCAAGATCATTCCAGAGCAGTTGGATGTTAGGTCAGCAAGGAGATGAGAGAAGGGGTTAAATCAGCAATCTTTCAAAGCCACCCACCAAATTCCTTTTTCCCATTTGCCTTCCCTCCCCGCCCCAACACAGAAACTCATCCAAAGTAGAGAAAGGGAGCTTTTTCTTCCATACACCATACATTGGCTGAGAGGAGTATTCCCTAACTATTGCTGATGAAAAGAAAAGCAAAGTTCTGCGAAATTCCCAGGAAGATTAAGCACACCGTGGGATGGTGCCAAGGAACTGACTGGTTCACAGACACCCAGCTCCTGCCATCATCTGCTGCTGGGGCGCCCGGCACTGCAGGCAGGATCTTGGAAGGTCGCAAATAGTTAGAGACAGAAAGAAGCTGTTTAGTCCAACTTCCTCCGAGGACGAAATTAAGTTGTACACAGTAAAGTGACAAACTCAGGAACAACTAGCCAATTAGTGAAAACCTTGGAACCAACGTGGGCCTCTTCCACAAATAAATTGGGCAGCTTCCTCTTAAAGTTTCATTCATACCCAACAATCTCCTTAGAGTCAGGCAGTGTTTTCCAAATCGTGGTCTGCCTACCACTCACGGTTACACAAGATATCTTTAGCTATTTTTAAAGAGCAAGCCAAATTTTTTTTCTTTTAATAGTTCTATATTTATTTCAATTGATATTAGAAAAAAAGAACTAGCCCATCAAAGCTATGAATTCACAGATAAAGCTGATTTGGGAAAAGCTAATAATCTTATTCCAAAATATTCTATTTAGGTTAAAAAAAACAGTAAGTTGATTTGAACAAAGAAACCTAAGATAGAAATCTTAGGCTTCTCATTGCCCAATCTAAGTTATTCCAAGATAGCCTTTAAGTAATTCCTTCTTCTCTTAAAATGTCTCATCAAGTCCTCAGACTACAGATACAGCAGTATGATCATATAGCAAAAACAGCAAAGGGGTAGTGTGTGCAAGATATGAAAGTGTGGGACACACAGGATAATTCTCTCCTTTTTACAGACACATTAACTGCTGCATGGGGAAGAGATGGGATCTGCTCATGAGAACAAAAATATTTTTACATATAGTTCAGGAATTGGCCCTACCCTGCTGTTACCCTATTCCGCAAGCACCAGGACTGCTCATTTCTGTTTGACAAGTCATGGGATTTCAATGGTTTTAGGGTTGGCGCCAAACAGAACTATCCCCCACTTTAGATGAACTCTGTAAATCCATCGTGAGAAGAGCTGTTGTCTTAAAATTTTCTTGATATACTTACTGTTTGGTGCTGAAATGATAAACCTGAAAAGATCCCACTGCAAATGTTCTCATGGTAATCTGTCACTTATCAGATCCCGCTCTTTTATCTGAAAATTGGCAGATTGGACAGCAACCAGTCTTCACTTGTTCCACATAGCTGCTGTTCTGACATGTTTACTGCGAACAAATACATTTTGTTTTTATAGGATGAATAATATCCTGAAAGGGCACCTTAGGTTTCTCATTACCCAATTTAAGCTGGTCCAAGATATCCTTAGCCTTTAAGTAATTCCTTTCTTTATTTAAAATGCCTCATTAAGTCCTCAAAATTCACAAAATTGAGTAATGAAGGAAGGCAAGACTTTTTGTAGAGTTTTTCTGCGGTTGTTTTTGTTGTTCACAGAGTTCCCACCTTAAAGATCTGTATCTGGAACATTTGTAATCAACTAGCAGAGGCTTAACCCTCCCACCCCCCTCAGAGGAGGATCAAGCATTAATCCTCGGATGTGAAGTGTGTGAGCCCAAAACTCTGGGCCCGGAATCCTTAGCCCGGTCCCCAGAGGCCCATGGGTAATCCATTAAACCTCCCACCACTCCTGCAGACAGACATGTAGTAACCTTTTCTCTGAGATGCTCCGTCAAAGGAGAATTCCAAAACAAATTGGAAAGATGCGAGCCCAGTGCTGGGGTTGGATCTGGCAGCCTTGTGAATGGTATGCAAGACTACCACAAATTCCAGGGTGATCCCTGGGCTGGCTTTCAAATCTTCCAAGGGAACACCATGTCCAAGGGCCCTTCTAAGATGTTCCACCCTCCCTTGCATTGAATGTGGTTTAAGACATCTTCCTGGTCTTAGAAGTATAGCCTCCTGCTTCACTCCTGAACCTCCTTTGGTCAAAGGCCATGAGATCATAGTAACCAAGAATTTACAAGTGTTCAGACTGAGTATAAGCTGGTCATTAGGGGCACACAGGTAAATATGGCTCTAAGCTTGGGAAAGGTCTTACATGCCTGGTGCATAGTAGGCACTCATCACAAACCCCGGCATCTAGTCCTCACCCAGCCCAGCTGCCGAATTCTGCCCTGACTCTCCACACTCTTTCTAGTTTCACACTAGATATTCTGGCTTCCGAGGTGGAAGTAGCAGTTCTTGGGTGGTTTCTGGTCTGGCTGGCTCTCTTCCTGCTCCAAGCTGCAGCTCCCATCTGGTCTCTGTTCCTTCTCAGCTCTTTGGTTCAATTCCCTTCACTTCTTACTGTCCTCTGCTTCCCATTCCCATGGCCTGAGGCCCTCCTTTCACCCCTTATTCAACTCTGGAAACCAAGGCCTCTCAGTTAAACACTTCAGTGCTAGCTCAAAAATTCTACAGAACACAGTCAGAAGACCCAGTTGCTTAAAGTCAACATTCTGTATCCACCACAGAAGGGACATTTCCATATCCTCATAGGGGATCTTCATCAAGGACAAATGACTTCCTAAATAATTTGGGTTGAAGATGTAACCCTTGGAGATTCTCTTTAAAAATTGGAAGAAAATAGTGGGAAAATATGCCTCAAAGGGAATGTTTCATAGTAAAGAATGTATCTTGTGCTATACTTTGATATCACCATTAAGAGGTAAGAAGCATCTTGTGTGATATCGCAAAGGTTTCCCTACCAGTTCACAGCTTCTGGTAAGTAGCAACAGACCAGGTGGGCCGTCTCCCCAGGCTCAGCTGACTGTACCTGGTGAGGACACGGGTTCCAGGGATAGCTTATCTGTAGGCCAGTAGCCTGTGACAGAGACCAGCTCAATAGCTAAGTCAGTCAAACCCTTCTCAGGGATTCAGCAAAGACTCCCAGAGAGGAAGGTAGTTCTGGTGGCTGTTCCTGGGAGATCACACAGATTTGGGTATTGACTGGCCATTTTGGGGCATGTGCAAATAAATGACCAGAAATATTGAACTGGGAAGGAAGAGGATAAAGGAAGAAACCAACAGAGAATGACTTTTCTGTGAGCACGAGAGTTAAAAATGTGAAAAGAACATGTCACAGGGCTGCCTTGATTCTTGCCTTTCTTGAGGCTGGGTTTCTTAGGTTTTCCAGCATTCCCATGCATGTGTCCTTTCAATAACCCCATTATTTCTGAGACAACTTGAACAAGTCTGTTCCTGATTAAAGCCATGGTAGAATCTCTGAGCAAGGTAGTCTTTGTGGACATTAACCTGGTAACCATCAGAGCTCTCTCTAAGGGCAGGTTAGTTAGTGACCCCTTCTCAGTGTTGGCTTGGACATCAACCCAGGGGACGCAGCCCTCTTGCCAGATATCGCTAATCTTTCCTGACCAGTCCCCTGCTTCTACTATGGAAAGTTCCAAGTTCCAGGGATAAGATCCCATACTCAGGCTGCTGAAGGGACTACTTAGGGAAGAATCAGCTCCAGCCACTTTTCCATCCTCAGGTTACTAAGCTCAAAATAGTGTCCTGGGGAAAAGATTCGAACTGGGCCAACTTGGGTCACATGC
The DNA here is from genome assembly GCA_963574435.1 of Cheirogaleus major. Classification (NCBI taxonomy): domain Eukaryota; kingdom Metazoa; phylum Chordata; class Mammalia; order Primates; family Cheirogaleidae; genus Cheirogaleus; species Cheirogaleus major. Next base: position 41,582 of record CAUYPO010134682.1, read on the forward strand.
TGAACTCTTGGGCCAGGGGTTGTGGGTAGGATGGAGTTGGGAGGTCACACAACTTGACTTGTTGCCCCACCAAGACTGCACTCAACAGGAACATGCTACTTCCCCAAAGGAAATCAAGCCATTGCTTTCAGAAAAAAGGAAATGGACTCTGGAAAGCAAAATCAACAAATGTTCACCATGGTGGTGGAATTGGAATTCGAACATTCTTTCCACTGCTTTCCACTGTAAGGAATAACAGACTTGTCTTGACACAGAGTCAGAATCCATCTCCCTCCAAGTTCCTCTTTTGGTTCTGGTTTTCCAACTTGGAGTCACACAACGCCAGCCTATTCTTTCTCCCATCTGTTTTCCCTTCAATTATTTGGAGATGATTAGCATACTCTTCCTCCTCCATCCCCCAGCCCTAGTCTCCTCAGCTCCTAGCTCCTAGTCCTGATTCCTTAAACTCTTCCTCACACAACATGGTTTGAGTATCTTCTCTACTCTGGTGGTTCTCTTAAAAATCAGCTTCGGATTTTTTATTTTCGCACTTAAAATATGGTGACCAGAGGAACCCAATATAATACTTCCGATATGCTTTGTCCCAAGCAGAGTAGAGTAGGACATCTCAAAATCACAAAACCTTACAGACCAAACGGTCATTTGTTTCCACATCCTGCCTGACTCAGGCTCCAGTGTCTGATGGGTCTAGTTCTGGATCATAGCATTGCCATTTGCTGGCTGCATGGTCTTGGGTAAATTATTTAACCACTGCAAGCAGTTTTCCTTAGCTATTACCTGTAATCGTAGTACAGATTTATGGTCGCTGTCCTTACTAACTGAGACAATGCCATGCAGAGTGTTGGGCACCGTGCCTAGCCCACAGCAGGTCCTCAGTATACCTGTTACCGTTGCAGTTAGTATTGCTTTATAAAAAATCTACCCCAAGTAAGTGGCCATGCAGCCTTTCTGTGGCCACTGAGAGTGGGTCAATGCCAGAGCAGGCATGTCTGTCCTTTAGAGTTTGCTCAAAGTCACACCAGGGATGGATTGGTCAAAGAACACAATGTTCAGGATTTATATGCGCTATTAGAAGGAAATGTTATCAGTTGGCAAATAAAAGCAGGGCTTTGTGGGAAAATGTGCGATGCTACAGGGTAAGGAAAAGGCTTTAGGATGGTTTCCTTTGAGTAGGTAAAATGCAAGCGAGTTTTGCTTTGTTTTTTTCAGGCTACGTAGGAAGCGGTCATTATGTCAGAATCCATGAAGATCAAGTTTCAATTATCAAGTGGTGAAAAATCAACCTGGGAGCAAATATTTGTTGTAATCGAAATGGCTTCTCACACCCGTAATAAGCTCTGTTGCAGAACATTTGAACTTGAATTCACTGCTCCCACACTAATTAGACAGATAAAACAATGCAAAGCTGGAGCATATGTAGTATATACCCTAGAAAGCGGCCGCTGTCCTTTGGCATGCTGAGATGCTGCGACTGAAGGTGTCTCAGAATGGCTGGGGAGCGGCAGAGGGGAAGGTCGTGTGTTCTGGTGTGGTAATCAGAATGTGGAGTGTGCACCACTAAGAGGCTGTCTAGGGGATAGTTAAGAGGACAAGTTTTGGAATCAAAGGCAATAATTGGACTCTGTGAAGTATAATTTGTCCACGAAGAACCAACTTTATCTTGTTCATCATTGTATTGTAAACCCCTGGCATCATGCCTGACTCAGACCAGGAGTTTGATAACTGTGGATGAATGAATGAACTGTCTGGGTTCAGATCCGAGCTCTGCCACTTACCAACGGTATAATCTCAGGTAAGTTCTGGAACTTCTCTGTGCCTCAGTGTCCTTGTCTATAAAATGGACATTATGATAATACCTGCTTTAAAATTGTTCTGGCGATTAAGTGAGAAAATGTAGACAGTTGCCTCTCTTACCTCACCGCCAGGACTGCAGCGCTGTGAACCGCAGGCTTCAGAGCTTTGAGAGCAAGCACACAGAGAAATGGGAAGTACCTGTCATTTATTTGGAGCTGACTTAATTTCTGCAATGAAGAGAAACAATGTGAAAGATGAAGGGATTTTATTTGTTTAGGAAACTAACTTGGTAAATTAAAAAAAGAAGATTAATTACTTGGAAATTTTTAAAGAATTTTGAGTTTGTTTTAGTAATGTTCCCTATTACATTATAATGTTCAAACCCCAATCTCCCAGGGTTTGACTTTTCCCTTCTCATCAACCATGAATATGATACAGGGAAGTTGAGCTGATACTACCAAAAAACCCCTTGAATTCAAAAGGAAGTCTCGTTATGGATGTGGGTCCTTGTTTATATATATTCAATATTCTACTGTATATTATACATATATAATATTATCCTAATTTCCTTCTATTTTAAACACCAAAAAAAAAAAAAAGAAGAACCTATTTATTTACAATTACCTTTTTTTCTTTTTAAAGAGAGGCTCTCACTCTGTCACCCTGACTAGAGTGTAGTGGCATCATCATAGCTCACTGCAACCTCAAACTCCTGGGCTCAAGCAATCCTACTGCCTCAGCCTCCTGAACAGCTGGGACTGCAGGTGCGCACCACCACACCTGGCTAATTTTTCTATTTTTTGTAGGGATGGGGTCTTGCTCTTGCTCAGGCTGGTCTCAAACTCTCAGCCTCAAGCGATCCTCCCTCCACAGGACCCCAAAGTGCTAGGATTACAGGTGTGAGCCACTGTGCCTGGCCTTCAATGACTTTCTTTAATTATGTTGTACCAAAATATTACAACTTTCAAAATGCATACATTGTCTATGATTTATTAAGGAAAAAAAACCCAGTATTTTGCCTTTTTGAAAATCTTCTGCAGCAAGACTGAGAGAAATAGCCAACATTTCTGGACCATCTCAGGCAAGACACCACCCTTCAAGGAGCCTGTCTTCTGCTTTCCACAATATTATGACCTCTTTAAAAAGGAAAAGAAAAAACAGTCAGAGGAGAAGGGGGATGACTTTTCAGTTCTATTATCTTTGGCATTTTGTACCAGTCTGGGGTTTCTCAAGTCTGGAGACAAAAAGCACACATTCATTTTAGACATTAAAAAAAAAAGTTCTGAATACCTTTGCAGTTTCTTCCTTGAGCTGTCTTCAGGGAACTATTTATTTTGCTTCTTTACCTTGCAAATAGCTAACGGCTTCCAGCCAGGGCTCAACCCAACCCTTTTGTGCCCTGCAGTCATTGCTGCGTCTTTAAAAGAAAACCGATTCTTTGGAATGCCGTGCGTGCACATGCCTGTCGGACTCAGCAGGCCCCACCTGCAGAGCAGGTAAACCAGATCCTCCTGCCGGCCTCTGCAGCCACATTCCAGCCCAGCGAGCTCTTACTCTCTAATTGTTACCTGTCAAACAGGTCACCCAGGCACTTGGGTCTGGTCCAAACATGCGCATGTTCCCACGAAACCCTAAACCGGCAAACCTTTGACCTTTCCATAGTTCCCAGTTCCCTTGATAATTTTAGCCAAGGCTGATTTAAATCCGAAAGATGACTTTTTAACTGGCGCACAGGTTCTTTTTCCTCCCTCGCCCTGGATGGTGAAGCTGATCGTGCACTGTTTGGGGTTTCTGGACTAGCGCACGCTGGTAATTCAAGATGACCAGGAGGCCCAGATTGGGGCAGCAAGGGCTCCTGCAATGAAATCCACAAGCCCCGAATCTCTCATGGAAGTCGCAGGCTGCCCACCCCGACCACATGGAGAACGGATGGATCCCCTAGGGTGGATAAAAACAGAGGTGACTCACAGCTGAAAATTCTCTTCCTCCCCTTTCTGGCACTGGGTGAGCAGTGCAGACTGCAGCATGTGAGCTCAGCCCCAAACCTGCTGTGTGTAAGACTGTGTGCGGGTCACGGGGCTGTCAGGCCTCAGCTTCCCTTCTGCAGTGGAGTGAGGACAGAGGGACTGCCCTCTCCCAGCACCAGTTCCATGTTCTTTTCTCTCATTGTTGCCACCCAAAGTAGGGGATCCTGTCTCAGGAATGCTGATGGCTCTTCACCATTGTTATTTGGGGCTGGGATGGGGGGAACCCTAGATCGGCTGAGGGCCTGTGTTAAGTTACCAGGACCAGGGACTTCCCTCAAGTGTGGAATAAGCCTGGGCTTCCTTGCCCCTCGTGCAGATGTCTGGGTGAAATACAGGCTGTCTTAACCAAGGCTTCCCTTCTGTGTGTCCCCTAATTAGTTCAGTCCTTTTTAATTGGGAGAGGAGATTTTTTTGATTGTTCTGATCACATTGACTGTAATTTCTATTCTACCCATAACAAATTCAGAATCAAAACTACAGGTTCGGCCAGGCTCACTGGCTCACACCTGTAATCCTAACACTCTGGGAGGCCTAGGCCAGCAGATCGCTCAAGGTCAGGAGTTCGAAACCAGCCTGAGCCAGAGCGAGACCCTGTCTCTACTAAAAATAGAAAGAAATTAATTGGCCAACTAAAAATATATATAGAAAAAATTAGCCGGGCATGGTGGCACATGTCTGTAGTCCCAGCTACCCAGGAGGCTGAGGCAGGAGGATTGCTTGAGCCCAGGGGTTTGAGGTTGCTGTGAGCGAGGCTGACGCCACGGCACTCTAGCCTGGGCAACAGAGTGAGACTCTGTCTCAAAAAAACAAAACAAAACAAAACAACTATAGGTTCACTGAATCTAAGTGCTTATTTCACAGATATGGAAACAAAGGCCGAGAGAGGAGGTACTGAGTTGCCAGATATCCCTCCACTGGGCAGGTTCCTCACTTAGGGGACCGTGGGAGTTGACGAAAGTTGTAGGCGAGCAAAATCATTGCCAGAGAAGTGACATCAGAAAGTGCTTCCAAGTCTGCTCCGATGACAGAATTTCAAAAGTCCAGGCAGAGAGCACGAGCCTCCCAAGCAGGTTTCTGAGACAGTGCGGTGCTGCCAGGCCAGTTTGCTGAGGATCTTTCTCCTCTTGGGCTGGACAGGTTATTCTACCAAGAGCTCGGGATCGCTTTGTGCAGGGCAGGAACTGGCACTTCCTGCTCTGTTCGTCCAGCCCAGACTTGTCCACCGGAGCCAAACCGGCCAGGCGAGCTCCCAGGAGAGAAACTGCCCCCGGGGCCCTGGGCTGGTGGAGTCGGGCAGTCTGCAGACCTGCTCGGCATCCTTCTCACCAACTGCTCACTTTAGGGAGAGCAAAACATAGAGTGCATAGACTCAGGGAGGTGAACTCCAACCAGAAGCCCACCTGGATTGTCCTCCATGTGCCACGAACTCATGATGGCTCCCTATGCTGTGGGCACCACAGTCCCCACAGACCTTCCAAAGCCAAACTGGACAAACAGGCATTTCCCCTCCTTGCAAAGCTCTTGAAGAACATGTAGACCACAGTGTGGTTGCTTTCAAATAAATATTAAATAGTATTTACAAAATATACCTAATTAGCATTATTTTCCTATTACCAAACACAAAGCTTTCCACAAATAATAAACTGTTTCACTGTCAACTTTGATCAAACCCCAAATGTCCTAATTTTAATGCTTTTTTCCTACTCTGCCACGTACTAGCTATGGAACACTGAACACATGACACGACTTTCTGAGCCTAAGCTTCCTTAACTATTTAGCAAATGGCAACAATTGTCCTAGTTCCCCTGGAGCATCACTGTGCAGAATAAATGAGCTAAAGTTCCCTACCTCGCATGGGGCCTCGTACATCATTAGCATTTAATAAATGTCGGCTATTTTTGCTGTTGTTGATATGAAACTTACTAAAATATTGACCCACGTAGCCCAGTTCCAGAATGGTATGTCCGACAATCAAAAGTAACTTCACAATAACTCAAAATTCTTGCTATTTTCCAACATCATGAAGGGGAGGCTCTAATTTCCTCACTTGCATAGCAATTTCCTGTCCATGCAACACCTTAAATTCTAGGCTGTTTTTCCTGCCATCCCTCATGTTGCTCACTGCCTCTCCTTGCCATTTGTTGGTGTGGAATCAGGGATTTTAAACAGAACTTTGGCATCGAACAATACAAAGTATGATTAGAAAACACTCTTTGAAGGAGAGGGTATTTTTGGATTATGGCCTGGGGTCTTTTCCACCAGAACCTTCCTCCATTGGCTCAGCTCCTTCCTCTGTCTGCAGGGCAGTAGCTGTGTTGGGTGACTTTTCCTCTCAGACCCTTTCTTTAGGCCACCACACTGATCACAAAGCAGGCTTTCAGAGAAAGGAGAAAAATTCAAAGACTGAGAGAATCCGCTAACTGAGTAATCAACTCCCAAATCCTCAAGTGTTGACAGTTCTTTTTAATGCCTTGGCTTTTATAAGAGCCAGGAATGGCCTGGGGCCACCCCAAGCCTGCAACCTGACTTCCTAAAGGATGGATGGGGCTGGACAGGACAAGTGAGATTTGGGGGGACATTTGACCCAGGACCTCTTTTGACCCAGGGGTTAGTAAGGAGGTAAGAGAGTCAAGGTTCTGCAAGGAACAGCCGAAATACTCAGCAAATATTTGTTGAATCCATGTTGAGTGAACTCACTAGGTCCAATAAATCACCAAACCCCACCAGTTCTACCTCCTAAGTCTCTCTCAAATCCACTGGCTGCTCCACATCCTCATTGCTTCGACCTCCCCTTAGAGCACCAGGGTTCTGCATTGGAATTGATACAAAACCCTCCTGACTGGTCTCCTAGCAGTGGCTTCTGTGGCCTTTGGTGGTCTTGCTGAGTCTTCTCTGTCCACCTTGCCATTGGTCTCCCCTCTCTGCTCCAGGGCACACTGCCCATGCTGTTCCCTCTGCTTCAACACTCTCCCTGCCTCACCCTCTACTCATCCTTCACATCTCTGCTGAGGCATTGCTTTCGATAAGAATGTCTATCGAAACTGGTCTGTAAAACCGTCCCAGTTTCTAAACAGCATGATGGCAGGTATGGCTCCCACCCTGGTCACCATGGCACGGTGTGCCTAGCACTGTGCCAGACCCATCATGGCTGTTCAGCATGTGTTTTCTCATTTTGTCTGTATAACCATCCTGGAATGCAAGTGTGACCGTGTCCACTTGACAAACGAAGAAACTGAAATTTATTTATTTTATTTTATTATTATTTATTTATATTATTTTTATTTCTTGAGACGGAGTCTCACTCCGTTGCCCTGAGTAGAGTGCCGTGGCGTCAGCTTAGCTAGCTGACAGCAACCTCAAACTCCTGGGCTCAAGCGATCCTCCTGCCTCAGCCTCCCGAGTAGCTGGGACTACAGGCACGCGCCACCACGCCCGGCTAATTTTTCTATTTTCAGTAGAGACGGGGTCTCTCTTGCTCAGGCTGGGAAACTGAAATTCAGACGTGTGAAATAACTCGCCCAAGGTTCTCCAGCTAGCACACGGGCAGAGTCCACATTTCAATCCAAGCCTCTGGGCTGCCGAAGCTGGTGCCGTTAACTTCTATTATACCAGGTGCTGCCCCAAAATACTGAGTTTACCCCATAATTAAACAAGCCAGGGATCAAATAGCTAATGAGGGTCTGCCTCACTAATGAAGAAGATCAAAAGGTTCTGGCTCCCCTGAAAGTCAAATTCGAGCCAATGTCTGACCACTTCCAGGATGTGTAAGCCTCTCAAGAGTGGTTGCTGTTTGAGCCACACTAGATTAGCCTTTTTTACTTCCATAAGCACAAAAGACACTTTTAAGGCTGTGTTCTAAAAAATATTTTTTATAATGATTTTAAAAAAAGTTTAGATGCTGATGCACATTTTTGCTTTTTAACTTACAAGTTATCAGTCAGAAAGTTTTACAAGAGAATGGGGTCTGGGGGACTGTCCTCCAAATGCAAGCATGCAGGGAGTGGCCTTAGAGAAGATGCCACCCTGAGACTAGGAGGCAGAGCTTGGAAAGGCGATGAAGACAAGCACTCCACGTCTCGTAGAAAGAACAGGAGAACGCCAACACCCCACCTACCCAGGGGCCTCCAAAGCAGCCGAGCTCAGAGGAGGGAGACTAAATTTGATGCCAAAGGAATAGGACTGTCTGGGACTGGAGATGGTTAGCAACATAGCAGAGGGGACTTGAACTTGGGGTGTTTTAATCAGCCTGGCTAGGACATGGGAAAGAGTATAAGGCAAACCCTTTCTAATGTCCCGCTTGGGTATTCCCGACAGGACTTCTGATTAAATGTCTGAGTAAGAGCTGAGAAGGACGTCAAGACGTCGGATGATCTGGCCGCCTGCCCTGGAGGAGAATGAGTGTCCACGTCATTTAGCCACGGGCTTTCCTTGGGAATAAACATGAAGGGCTCTTCCATCCTCCTCACTTCTTGCCACTTGGGTCACCAGTCCGAGACCTCTCCTTGTGCTCCTTGTCGCAGTGTCTCAAAAAGTTGAGGAAATCAAGGATCTTTGTCTCACAACCAGACAAAAGGACACTCAATCTGTCAAAATCAAGAAAAATAAGGATAATGTGAAATTTAAAGTTCAATGCAGCAGATACCTTGGTCATCATAGACCAAGAGAAGGCAGAGAAAATCAAGCAGTTCCTGTCCCCCAGTAGTGACTAAGAAATAAGTATGAGTAGAAGCAGACAATTAAGACTCTTAAGTATAGGCCGGGCGCAGTGGGTCACGTCTGTAATCCCAGCATTTTGGGAGCCCAGCACGGGAGGACCACTTGAGCCCGGGAGTTTGAGACTAGTCTGGGCATCAGAGCAAGACCTCATCTCTACAAAAAAGAAAAAATTAGCTGGGCTTGGTGTGCACGCCTGTAGTCCTAGCTACTTAGGAAGCTGAGGCAGAATGATCACTTGAGCCCAGGAGTTCGAGGTTGCAGTGAGCTAAGATGTGCAGTGACTGCACTCCAGCCTGGGTGATAGAGAGAGATCCTGTCTCTTAAAACAAAAAAACAAACAACAATCTAACTAAGTAAATTAATTAAAATAAAAATAATATCCTAAGAATAACATGAGTCACATGTGTTATTTATGTTCTTCCTTGTCCTGCCTTCTCTTTGTCCCACGGTCATTGCCTGTTAATAAATAAGATTAGAAACTTACAAGCCGGGCATGGTGGCTCACGCCTATAATCCTAGCACTCTGGGAGGCCGAGGCTAGAGGGTTGCTTGAGCTCAGGAGTTGGAGATCAGCCTCAGCAAGAGCAAGACCCCATCTCTACTAAAAATAGAAAAAATTAGCCAGGCATGGTGGCACATGCCTGTAGTCCCAGCTACTCAGGAGGCTGAAGCAGGAGGATCGCTTGAGCCCAGGAGTTTGAGGTTGCTGTGAGCAGGCTGTTGCCACGGCACTCTAGCCCGGGCAACAGAGAGACTCTGTCTCAGGAAAAAAAAAAAAATTAGAAACTTACAGAAGGTAGCAGGACTTATTTAACAAATGGCGTGAGAAAAGAAAATTTTTCTTAAACTAGCCATCATGAGTCCTTTCCGAGACAAAGCAAGGTATAAAATAATGAAATAAGCTAAAAATTATTATTGCAGTTAAAAGAGAAAGGTGGTGAGGGTACCTATAAAAATTCCTTGAATATAAAAATATATAGAACTAAAATCCACCAGGTCATTGGTAGCACCCATTGGGTCTGCTAAAGAAAATATCATGTGGGAAGGAGAAACATTCATTACAGAAAGGACAACAAAGAGCTACAGAAATCAGTTTGTACTTTAAGAGTGAGCATTATATAAGAACGTTAAGGCCATAGCCCCATGTGGAAATCATCGCTCCTGTTTATGGAAGCAATATGTTTAAACTTGACTGTCAGAAAACTATGTGAATCAACCAGTGGCTGAGAGACGCAATTGAAATGCATCCAACTTCCTACCCGTAAAAGGTAATAATGTTTCATAATTATGTATGATAATAACCTTTGATGGTATAAGAACACTGGGAAGCTGAAATAGTCAGTGTAAAAGGGAAGTGACTTTTTGAAACAACTACACATGCGTACCCATATTCACATGTAGACATACACACACACAATGGCTTTGTATTGCCAAATGACTTAAATAGGAAGTCCCTCCATGGAAAAAGTGATAAAATTGAAGATCCATCTGTTTCCAAAGCAAATCAACAGTGACCCTAGTGGAAGCTTTGGAGAGAAAGAAACTACAGGTATACCAAGGAATAAAATTGGCTAGAACTGGCCAAGAAAAAAACATTTGTTCAACTTTTCTTTCTTTTTTTTATTTATTTTTTTTATTTTTTGAGACAGAGTCTCACTCTGTTGCCCTGGCTAGAGTGCTGTGGCGTCAGCCTAGCTCACAACAACCTCAAACTCCTGGGCT
>CAUYPO010134686.1:0-20754 GCA_963574435.1 Cheirogaleus major
TAGACTTTGAGAGAACAGAAGTGAAAAAGTTTATACCAAGTTTGAAAATGTTCCTGAGCACTCATTTCCAAAACTCCATAAAGTCAATAAAATGCTGTTGCTCTCAAATTAAAACCCAGATAACAGGCCCGGCGCGGTGTCCCAGGCCTGTAATCTTAGCACTCTGGGAGGCCGAGGCGGGCGGATCGCTCAAGGTCAGGCGTTGGAAACCAGCCTGAGCAAGAGCGAGACCCCGTCTCTACTAAAAATAGAAAGAAATTAATTGGCCAACTGAAAATATATTGAAAAAATTAGCCGGGCATGATGGCGCATGCCTGTAGTCCCAGCTACTCAGGAGGCTGAGACAGGAGGATTGCCTGAGCCCAAGAGTTTGAGGTTGCTATGAGCTAGGCTGATGCCACAGCACTGTAGCCTGGGCAACAGAGTGAGACTCTGTCTCAAAAAAAAAAAAAAAAAAAAGTATACATTGCTTATTTCTGGAATTCTCTACTTAATATTTTTGGAACACAGTTGACTGTGGGTAACTGAAAGAGTAGAAAGCAAAACTGCAGATGGGGGGGAATGATTGTAATCTCATTTCTAATAAAAAAATACCCCAGAAAAGAAGCATTGAAGAAATTTAAGAATGGTTTTTAACACTTTATTCAACACACTTCTATATGTTTTGAATGTTTGATGACGAATATATGTATTATTTTTACATTTTCAACAGATACACGAAAAGCTTGAAGCGTTGAAAGGGTTATTTCTGGGGAGTAAACTTAGGGAAGGAGAAAAAGGACAGTGAACTGCTGTTTTTTATTATAAGCCTTTCAGTACTTGACTTTTTGAATTTCGTGTATGAATTACTTTGAAAAAAATTAATTAAGAAACAAAGACTAATAAACCAAGAGAAAATATAGACAAAGGACATAAACAAGAAACTCACAAAAGACACACAATTGTCTCCCAAACACACAGAAATAATTCACCCCCAATGATGAACACAAACATCAGAAGTAGCTGTGTATTTGTGGACCTGGAAACACATTCTCATTGTAGTGTTAAGTGTGTATGTGGTAGGGAGGAAACACTTTCCAACAATCACACAATAGTGTCTTTTTATAACAATTGAAACATTCATTCAACCAATTTTTTGTGAGCACCCATTATGTGGTAAGCACATAGGAATGTATAAGAAAAGTCTGAAATGAGCTGTGCGCCTTAAGTTCTCTGTGATGGGTGGGACTAGGGTGATTTTTTTAAAAATTCTTTTTCCTTTGTGTTTGTGAATTTAGTCTCTAATTTTTAAAAAGGGAACACCATTTGCTAAAGAGATAAAAGTGAATAGCGAAACAAATGAATCACTTATTTTGATCACCCCCAAAATAAGAACTAAAACAATGACTATTGGTTTGGATTAAGCACCCAGTTATTAACCTGCTCGGACACTGTAGACTGTCTCACATCCATTTTTATACCTCAGTGCCCGACAGGCACATGGTAGGTCCTCAAATAAACAACTGAACAATCCGTATTAAGTAGCGGCTTGTGGGGTATCACGGGCAGGGGGCTTATTGCATGTATGCAAGCCTCCAGTGTGCAAATGGCTCCTAATGACTACACAGTATTAAAGGGGTTCACATGAGTGATGCGTGCAAATACTTAGCACAGCGTTTGGCACGAGGTCAGCACTCAAGAAAAGTCAGCTGCTATTAGTGACAGTGGTAGCAGTTGCATTGTCGTTGCAGCAGTAGCTCAGCCCCAGAAATGCCACCGCCTGTCCACTTGTCCATCCACAAGTCTCTTTGTCAGTCCACTCAGCAGTCAGGAGAACAGCATGACTCTTCCCCTCCTCCTCACCTTCTTTCTCCTCTTCCTCCTCTCCCAACCCTGTTTGCTCACTGCCTCCTGAGTAAGTCTGGGGACAGTGCAGCCTCAATCCTCCCCTGAGGCTGGCCACAAGGTCCCCAGGATACCAAAACCAGAATGTGCAACTCTCATTCCCTCCCTGAGTCACATCATAAATGAAGGTACTGTCCCGTGTGCAGCTCACTAGGTGCTGGAAGAAAAAGAGAAAGGGTGCAAACCTAGGGGAATCAAGACTGATACTTTTGGAAGGGGTTGCATGCCATTGATACCGTTGGTAAAAAGAAAAAATAGACTTTAACTGAAGTAAACACAGGTACAGAAAAGTGCACAAACCATTTTCACAAACTGTACACTCTATCTCACCAGCCCCTAGAAACAGAACAGCATCACCCCCAGAAGTTCCTCCCTTGCCCCCTTCTGGATATCCAACACCATCAATTTGTTTTGCCTGATTTTGAACTTTATGTAAGTGGAATCATACAGTGTGGACTTTTTTGTATGTGGCTACTTTGTTACAACATTAGGCTTGTGAAAATCACACTGTTGTGTGTAGTTGCAGTTCTTTCATTGTCATTGCTGCATGGTGTGCGCTGTATCATATAAATAACCATCCTTCTTACGATGGACATTTGTTTCCAGTTTGGGGCTATTACGAACAGTGCTGCTATGAATATTCTTGTACATGTCTTTTAGCGAATATATGTATGCATTTTTTTAAAGGTCATGTGATGTATGCATTTCTGAGGCAGGTGTGATTGTCTTTAGCTTTGGTAGATACTGCCAAACAGTTTTCTAAAAATGGTTACAACAGGTTATACCCCGACTTTTAGCACCAGAGAGTTCCAGTTGCTCCACACTTTCACTGCCACACTAAGTGGTATATCTTTTAAATGAATGTTTGCATTTAAATTCAGCTCCACTACTAGACAACCGTGAAAATGAATGATCTCCAGAAACATCTGTGATGTGTCATGAAGCGACATGGCAGGTCGCAGGCAATATCTAGAACATGACTCGATGAAAACCGTGTATGTGCGTATGCAGAAGCAGAGGCCAACTTCCGAAAGGGGATGTTCCGAGGTCTCCACAGTGATCACCTCTGGGGAGTGGGGGTGGAGGGCATGATTTTAAATGAACAGCTTAGGGATCATTTTTACTATGATAATGTGTTTTTCGGTATTTTTACAATTCAAGAGAAAACTTGTATAAATGAAATAAGACCCTCCATCCTCCCCCCACCATCCCCATCCCTCACCATTCCATTCCCTAAGGCCGGCAGCCCAACTCCGGCTTCCTTGTTATTTCCCGGCATTCTCTCCTGCTCTGGAATTACCCTGGGCAGGGCCTCTGGGACAAGTCTCCCGGGCACTGTAATTTCCCTGGCTGCAGCGTGTCATTAGAAGATTTGGTGCTGATGACACGACGCCCATACGCAGCGAAGATTACAGCCCCCGATGGGTCGGGACAGCCTGGCCGAAGAGCAAGTCTCCCAGCAGAGAAACCCGGGGAGTCTTGAGCTGCCTCGGTGGGACCTGGGCCTTAGCATACATCTCACCCTCAAAGAACAGAAGCTGGGAAAACTACCCTTTCAAGGGTCCCAGCACTTCCATCCTCCCCTGGGGGCTGAGGGCTCAGAGCAATGGCTTCAGCTCTACCCCTCTCGCTGTGAATGCCTCCCTGGGCCTCAATGCCTTCACCTGTAAAATGGGCCAGTGACAGCATTTACCTTAAAGACAACACAACGTCCCTTGCAGAGAGTGCCTGGCAGGGGCTTAGCCCCAGGTAAATGTTGGTGGCTGTTATTATCATGATCCGGGTGGTGGTGTCAATGTTACCACCACTCCAAGAGGTAGAGTTTTACATTCAGCTTTGGGGAGAAAAAGAAATACAAGAATGCACCTTTTATTTTCACAAGTTTTATAAAGTAAGTACACATCTACTTTTCCTGGGGAGAAAGGAATTCGCCTGGAACCTAAATTTATATATTTTAGTTGGAAAGTTAAGTAGTCATTCAACATTGACTCATCCAAGGAGTATTTGTCACGTACCTTCTACGTGGTGGGCACTGTTCTAGATACTGGGGTTATGGCAGGGACCCGATTAAAGCCCCTGCTGTCACAGAGCTTACACTCTGCTAGGGGACTCTGACAATACCCAAACCAACAAACAGATCTACAGTAAAATGTCACATGTGCAGATACTAGAATAGATATACTGCCAAACAGTGATGCGAGGAAGAGCGAGCGGGGTAGGAGGAGAAAGTGCTGGGCAGGCTGTCTGCTTCCAGCCCTGCACTGGCTGAGCCAGAGCTCTGCTCTGGGATTGTCTCTCCTTGGGAGAGACAGGAAGCCCAGAGTCACTGGCTGGGCTGGAACTGTGTAGCTTGCTGCTGTGAAGATGGGTGGTTCCAAGAGGGAGGGGGAGGGGGGCTTCAAATGCCATGTAGGAGGTGAGAAGCAGGCAAGGGGGTTCAAGCCCCTGGGTTAGTCTTAAGGAGTGCTGCCAGCTGTGGCTTGGCCACCTCTTGGCTGGGTGGCTCCAGGAAGTCACGGATCTCTTTGAGCCTCAGTTTCTTCTAAAATGAGGATAGTCAGAACTCCCATGCAGAATCAGTAGGAGAAAGCGTGAAAGGGCTCGCTGCACTATTGAGAACTAATGTATTACGGCTGTCTATGAAATATCTCCATTTCCTTTATGGTTCAGTGCAGCCCTAACATCTACACTCTACTCTGTTTCCGCCTCCAGGGCTTCTGCACTCCCACCTCCCGCCCCCTCCATAAATCCAATGGCTAGATTCGATCTCATACTTTTCCACCAAAGTGCCCACAGCAAAAGAGAAACTGCCCAGGGCCTGGGGTCACTGCTTAAAGCATCACCAGGAGCAACAACCCGTCCTTGAAGCATCTTGTTTTTCTCAGCAGTTAGGTCAAGTTTGCTTTCTACTTCATCAGATCCATGGGCTGGTCTTCCGACAGAAACAATTGCATTCTTTCTTTCCAATGAAGCTTCTACTCAAATGGCAGCTCCAGGAAGATGTCCCAGGATGAACATCAGCTTCTCTTGGCTCGAGGCACACACGTCCCTGGAAGGACCCCGGACCTGGGGTCTCAGACCCTGCCTCTCAAATTCCCACGAAGGTGGGTGTAGGCTCCCAGCTCTCCTAGGTCTCGGTGGCTCCAGCAGCCCCTAAAAGGACCCCACCATGGGCCAAAATGGCCCCCACCTGGGCAGTGCCTCCCTGCCCAGCCCCTCGGCCCCAGCCCAGCCAGTAAATCGTGTCTGAATTAATCAAAGCCCTTGCACTGGTCTCAACTCACCAGGGGCCTCCTCCAGCGGCCACTTTGTGCTCAGTAGATTAATTGCAGCTGGGGGAGGGGAGGGAATCCATTTTTAGAAAATCATTACTTTCAGAAAGAGAGAGGGGCGCTTCTGGCTGGGGAAAAACTGCTGAGCTGGCAGTTCAGGCCTCCTGCTCAGGAGCCGCCAGGAAACCGGGGACTGTGCAGGCTGCTCCCAGCTCCGCGGAGAAGGCAGCGACCTAGGCCCATGCGCCCTCCTCCCGAGGCCAGAGCACCTCAGCCCTCCAGTCTGGCTGCTGCCGGCCTTTGCTTCCTGCCCTGGTGTGGGCTCAACAGTCTGCTGGCATTCTGAGCAAGAAGGGGTTGCCCCAATACGGGCCACCTCCCACCATCCATGGACTGGTTTGACTGCCTTTTCTCAGTCCCACTTGCTGCACAACACGCTACCCAGAGGGCTCTATCACCTCGCCTGCAGCTCTGGGGGAAAATGTTGGGGACCCTTGATAAAACTATATGATATTAGGCTGGCGTGGAGGCTCACACCTATAATCTTAGCACTTTGGGAGGCCCAGGCAGGAGGATCGCGTGAGGCCAGGAGTTCAAGACCAGCCTGAGCAAGAGTGAGGCCCCGTCTCTAAAAAAATAGAAAAATTAGCCAGGCATGGTGGTGAGCGCCTGTAGTCCCAGCTACTCAGGAGGCTGAGGCAGGAGGATCACTTGAGCCCAGGACTTTGAGGTTGCTGTGAGCTATGATGATGTCACTGCACTCTAGCAGGGGTAATAGAGTGAGACTCTGTCTCAAAAGAAAAGCTATATGGAAGTGCCATTTTTGCAGGTCAGCATGGTCAGATATGTGCAATCCCATGTGGTTCAATCTAATTATCATATGGCCAGATCTACGCATGTATTTTCTCACTAACCCCCATCTTGGCCCCATAAAGCAGGTATAATACCCGGTTTATGTTTCAGAAACTGAGGTTCAGAAAGGCTGTCACTTGCCTGAGTGAGTACTCAAACCCAGGTCTATCTGATTCCCAAACCCACGACTGTGAACCACATCCCTGGTTCTGAGTGCATCAGACCCCACCACCACCTGCCCCCAGCACACTCTCAGTGACAATTGGGAGTACACTGAGTACACCGAGAGCACACAGACCGACAAAAAGGTCCTCTACAGGCTGAGTGTTGGGGCTTAAAGGACCCATCAAGAAGTCACCATTTGCTAAAGTCTTGGGTGCAAATCCAGCCTGTGTTAGAGGCTGTGTGTGGGTGGTCCTGGGCACATCGCCCCAGGCAGGGAAGGCTGACCACATCTTCTGCAGCGTGGGACACGGGAGGCATGACCCCGGGGCAAGCCCTTGGTGTGCACAGACACGTACACATGTCAGGTGTTGTTTCTAGTGCTTGGCAGTCAGATCAGCTTGGTCCTTCCAAACCAGAGCTTGTTTTAGAAAAAACATATACCCCACCCAGTCACCCCTTGACCCAGGCCTGTCCAGAGAGATTAGATAGCACAGAGGTGATGAAATCTGACTCTATCGCTGACCGTGGGCAATCCTTTGAACTGTTTCTTCTCTGTAGCATGGGGTGATGATAATGATATCTGCTTGTGGGGTAGTTGTAAGGATTATATGGGACAATTCCAATGTAAAGTGATTGGAACTGCCTAGCACAGAGTCAGAGCACAATCAGTGTTGGCTCTGTTATTATTAATTATTATTATTATTATTATGGGTCCAGCTCAAGCGAAGCCCACAAATCTGCCTCTCCCTCACTCACTGGTGGAACAAGCCCTGTCTGCGCACCATGCCAGGAATTGTTAGGGCAGTGGGTCTTAACTGAGGCTCCAGCCAGGACCCCAGGGTGCCAAGACGTTATGGTACAGTAGGGGAAACAGAATCCTACACCACCGATCTCACTTTAGGAGAGAAATTTTTAAAAGCAGGGAGGCTTCCTGGAGGAGGTGTGGCCTCCGTTGCATCCTGCTATAAGGAGGAGATGGCCAGTTGAGGTGGCTGGACAGCACTTGCCACGGGAGTATAAGCAAGGCATGTCTGCGGCACTGCGTGTCGCCCTGCGTGCCTGGAACAAACAGTCTCTGTGTGTGTAGGGTCAGGGCTCCAGGGGAGGCTGGCAGAGGCGGCTGCTGAAGGGTCTCCCAAACTAGAGGGAAGAAGACCTAAGAGAGGCTAGCAGGCCCTGAAGCAAGTCATACTAGTGAGGGTAGAGAAAAAGAACCTATGTAGAAATATTTGCATTTTGTCATTATTGATTGAATGAGGCAGGGTGGATAGGATTTGGTTTATTATTACGTGTTGGGGGAGGGGGGCAAGGGAGATGAGATGATCCAGGTTTCTGGTTGGGGCAACTGAGGCATCCACAGGGGAGGAGAGATGTGGCCACCAGAGTGATGTTGCTGCCCAGGAAGAGGACGTGGCCTGAGAAGACAGTCCAAGATAGAATTCGATACGACACCCTGACATTTAAGGGGTGAACTGAGACAGGAAGGAAAGGGGGGAAGCAGGAGGCAGGAAAACTTCCTTCCAATGGGACACCTTCTCCCCCACCGCTCCCACTCCCCGGTGTAAATGCCACCTAGGCTGAAAGTCCCACCTCCTCTGCAAGCACTGAAGCCTCGTCCCGAGTGCTCGCCGTACTGGCCATCTCAGTGTGGGCATCTTGTCCTCCGGCATCACTTGAAGTCATGGTCTGGGTATGTGTCGCCTCCATGCCACCTGCAGCCCAGGCCTGGGCACATCACAGGTGCTCAAGTGGTGGCTGTGGGTGACAGGCTGTCTGGCAAGGAGAGGGAAATGTCAGTTACCAGCAGATGCAGGACTTCCCCACTCACCCAGAGCCGGCCACCCTGCCGGAATCCACACACCCACACCCAATGCCAGCCTCCTTCTGCCAGAGGCCGCAGCTTTTGCCTCCAAATCCAGAGGCCTTGTTTAAGCAGCAGGGCCAGGGGGAATCGTGGTGACCCACATAGGATTCTATCACATAAACATCTCTATGGGGCATGGACCAAAGGAGTGAGAACGACTCAACCCAGAGTGAGATCCTGATCTCTCTAACCTCTTACTTCCTCCCTTCGTGACCTTGGGCCAGTCATTTAACCTCTCAAAGCCTCCATTTTTGCACAGGTCCTAGTGAGGATTAAATGCTAATTCCCTCAAATGCCTAGACATCATGCCTGGCACCTAGGGAAGCATTCAGTAAATGGTAGCTATTATTATTCTTAAAGAGCTTCCTGGCATGCCAATGCAAGCTAGAGCAAAGTAAAATGACTTTGACAGCTCCCTAATGTAACACCTCCCCTCCCCACCCTCCTCCGCCACTACCACCCTGGAGTTAATTAGAACCCTCCTTGGGTGTTTTCCAGAGATGGGATTTTACACTTATTCTGGGTTACAGAACTAGACTACATGGAGGCGGGTTTCATTTCAACTGATAAAGCAAAAAGCTGCTTAGAGAAGTAGTGAGCTACCCATCACTTCATGTGAACAAGTTGGCCCACATGACCACTTGGCATTAATGCTCTGGAGCATAAATCAACACGTAGTAATATTTCTTGCTACACAGTTGTACTGTCATTCCTTTTAATTAAATGGTGGTGCCAGTAGGCTGTAGTGCTGTGTCATTTGGCAAAATAAAAAGTTTGCAGTCCTATGTTGGCCCTCCAAAAAGTTTTTTCTGAAATTGTACAGGGTTGTGATATACAAAATCTTGGCCTCCCCCACTTCAAATTCAAGACCCCCCTGACATAGACACCTGCACAGCCCTCTGGTGCCCAAGTTGGACCCATTTCTTGTACAAGATGCCCTCTATCTAAAATGTGGTTCAGATCAATCCACAGAACCCTCAGGTTGATGATGCAGGGACAGCACCAAAGAGGCACATTGACAGCAAGTGCCACCTGGGCAGGGCTGGGGAAGGAGACTAGCAAACTGTCACTGCAGAATTCCAGCAGATATGGAAGGAGGCTGCCGAGTAGGACTTTGACTCCATGACATCTCTGGTCTATTTGCTCTCAGAGTGGCCAGTATAGTCTTTGGGAGGGACCAGAGGGTGGCTTCCTCCCTTCAGCTACCACTGACATTCAACTCCCACCCTCATCACCCCTTCCAGGACCTCAGCCCCCAGGGATCCTCTCCTCGAATCCAGTCTGTCAAAGTCACCCTCTTCTGGGAGAGGTGCAATGGGTTCAGGATTTAATGTCAATCGAGGAGTTAGCAAGAACCAGATGGACCCAGGTTCTTGGGGCAATACTTTTCCATCTGTCCCCTAATCCCACTTCCTTCCCAATCACCCTAGATGAAATTCCCTTTCCTCAATTCTACAAGCTTTGAACTATCACCCTCGGGGCTCCTGTAGGTTGTTCCCTGTTGCAAATGCAGGACACTGGCCAGCTACACCCTAGGGTAACAGCCTAGCAAGTGGGGGGTGTCTGGGTAGCCACAGATCTTTCCAGGACTCACAAAGAGCAGCTGCCTGAAGACCAGGACTGTACTGGGTCACCCTTTTGTGCCCTGCGTCCCCCTCCTCCCCAACCCAGCACAGGGCTGGGAAGACTCCAGCCCGACTGAGTTCAGATAAACACTCCTCCCACTCCCCTCCAAGCAGCAGAATAAGAAGGAGCTAGAGGACAACATGGAATCAAGTATACATTTTAAAATCGTTTAATGGAACATAAACTCCTTTAGAAAAACATTCAGCTAGGTGATAACACCCATAGAAAAAAACACCAATCTTGTGTTTATCTTTTTTAATTTGGCATTTTGTTATTTGCATTTATATTAAAGCAAAGTGCATCTTTTCTTTATTTTTCTTGTTTATACACATTGCACAATACATAAATAATGATGCTTATAAAACGTCTTTATATTTACAAGTAATAATATATTTATATATAACATAAAATACATTTTTTTCTTTAATAAATCTCAGGTTTTTTTTTTCAGGAGTCCTTTCTCTCTCAAAGTACTACAATGCTAAATTTCCAATGAGAATGCTTCTCTTGTTCATTTAAACCTTTGTAGTTAGAAAAATAGCTTATGTTAAAGTCTAAACATGCTCATTGAGCTAAGAACAGTGTCTAAGTATCATACGAGTGTATGAGTTGTAGAAGAAATGAAAGAGTTAGGTGTCAGCCTAGGATGGTACCTTGGGTTATGACAGACCAAATCCTTCTTGGAGGGAAGGGGACTGCGAAGTGTGTCCCTCCCAGAGGTGGCCCCGCTGCTGGTCTGACGGCAGAGCTCAACACGCAGGCTGGGGGGGGAGGGGAGTGCTGAGCTGGTTTTCTAAGTACGGGAAAAACCTGATGTAACCGGGGCAGGGGAGAGGCTGAGGACCTGAAAGGACACTGGGTGACCAATACTGTGCTGGGGCTGCCCCGGCAGCCCTCAGGAAGCCCATCTCAGAGAGATCCAGGAGCAGATGGCCAAAACAGAAAGACGCTACGATGGCGGGGGGGTGGCAGGAGGGGAGTAAGACAAGGATGAGAACGATTGGTTCTGGTTCAGCTGCTAGCAGCCTTGCTGCTCAGAAGCCTGTGGATAGGCCCGTGTCCTGGGAGGGAGAGCGGCGGGGAGGGGGAGCTTCCCCAGGCTGGGGGCAGAGTCTTGTTTCTGGCAGCTGCTGGGACCCCTGTCGCCAGCTTGCCCAGGTACTGCCTCTGCCCCACTGAGCATGTCCAAAGGGCAAGAGAGACACAGCGTGGGACCACAAACCTCTCAGCCGGGGACATCCGTAAAGAACACAAAGAGTTCATCGTTTGTCCCATCTGTCGTTCATGCACACGCGTGCATACACACACAGCCGTGCACGCTCACTCACACACACACACACTCCTGACAAGTGAAATGATGACCCAAAAGTTCAGGGACTGCTCCCATTCACACATTGTGTTTGGTGCTGCTCTAATTTTTTGTTTCTCCTTTTCCTACGGGGTGTCCTGCCAACCACGCCTACCCTCCCCCCAAAAAAACCCCAACAATTCATTTCATAAGCTATTTCTCAAAGAACAAAACAAAACAGAACACAAACAAGAACGACGAGAAGAAAAAAACAAAACAAACAACAACAACAAAAAAAAAACGACCAAAGAGTTTGCATGAAAAGCAAGCACTCAGGAGGAAAATATTAGCAGCAAAGTAGTTTGAATGGTGGCCTGCTCGGCTCACGCTCTGTCCTCTCCCCACGCGGCTACCGGCTGTTGAAGATGACCTCCAGCCAGCACGGGCAGCTGCTGATGAACTGGCGGGTGTAACACTGGCCCCAGCCCTTCACGAAGCTGATCTGCACGGTGAAGCCAGTCCATGGCTGCTGCATGAACTCGTGGTCGTTGGGCCGCTGCAGGCTGTACGCCTTCTCGTAGTCGAAAGCCTTGATGGAGAAACCGGGGAACACCTTGTGTACCAACAGCGTCCTGGAGTCCGGGTTGTCCAGTGTGGCGGACTTGATGAAGATGGGGTAACTGCTGCGGTTGTACACCCACACCCCGTCCACCTCCCGCGTCAGCTGGATGCCACAGCCGATCTTGCTCCGCACTTTCTGCACCAGCTGACTCTTGTTGTCCGAATTGAGCTGTCCAAGGCAAAAGCCATTCCCCTGAGGTAGATCATAGAAGATATCCAGGGAGGGCTCCTGGACACAGTAGAGCCTCCCCACTCTCGTCTTCTCTTCCCAGTATGCCACCACGCACCAGTGTGACCGATCCCCAGGCTCCAGAAGAAGTTGGGAATCTGGAAAACAAAATGGCAGACACGGTTGGTGGGGATGGAATGGCGATTCCTAGAATCAAGACATACACACTCCAAGGACCTCGTGGCGCCACGGTAGCATATCTGACTCCAAAACACACACCCATAGCCAGGTTCATCTCTCAGTGTAGTTCCTGGACTTGCTGTAGGCTCCACACTCCTACAGGGGCCTGGAGATCTTGACCCAGTGAGAACAGAGCCCTGCCTTTCTTGAATCATGGGACTCACAGGGGATGCACCGTCCATCCTGTAGGGAATCCAGTATGCCAGCACCTGTGCCCACCTGGCCAAAGAAGTTCCACCCCTGCAGAGCAGCAGGGGACCCTTAGTAACTTGGCTGGTCTCAGTTTTAGGGCTAGAAATGGCCTCCACGGTGGTCTAGATCTTTCAACTGGATGGAACTGCCCCTCTAGCCCCTTGACATCCTGATGAGAAAACCAGGACTCAGAAAGCTGTTGTTCAGGTGCTGGGTAAGGACACACCCAGTGTCCAGACTCTAGGACCACCTACTCGATGGTCCCTGGGTGCTTGTCATCCTGCTCTCAAATTAGTGCCTTGGTCATAAGGGACCTCTATGTGGTAAAAATCAAAAGGAGGGTGGTTTGGGACAAAAACATCTATCTTCCTAATAGAAAAACAACTCTGTGTGTCAGCAGCAGCTCTGTACACAAAGGGTGAATTCATGTCCAAATGCCAAATCCCAACACGCAGATCGGTATTAGCCCAGACTACCTTAACAAAGCTCCCTGCAGCCCAGACAGAAGATTATGTGTCTAGAATGGACATGACCATCCTTGACGCTCTGGTCCCCTTCTCTGCCAGCACCCTCAACCCCAGCAGTGCCCCCTCTCTCCCCTCTCCTTCCGCAGAAGCATCGGGAGCCCTGCCCTCCCCCTCCCCTGCATGTCCCACCCCACTTTCCTATACCGTGGCTCTTCCCACAGGCAGCCTGGGACATTGAGGTGACTCTGGTAAGGTGATTTTCCTAAACAAGGGGATCCCAAGGAGGAAAAGGGAGCCCCGGCGGCTGGCATTCCGACTCCTCCTTAAGCTGGAGCCAGTGGGCAGGCCTCAGACTGGGGCCATAAATCTCCCCAGCCCAGCCAGACTGCAGGAACGCTGTGGTTTGTGGCGGCAGGGTGGAGACCGGAAGTCTTGTATTTGTTAACAAAAACGGGGAAAGGCGAGGGCGAAAAGCAGAGGGGAAGAGCCCCAGATCAGCCAGTGGGCTCCCCCTCCCCTCCCCGAGGCGCCAGTTTCTCACTCTGGGGGGCTGGGGGCGCGAAGGTGCGAGTGAGTGTGAGAAGTATTTCGGTTTGGCCTTTGTGTTTTTGGAGCGACTGGGCTCAGAGAGTCGATAAGGATGGGCTGCCCCATCCAGGGGGCGGGGGACTCGGGGGTGCCCCTGTGCCCTGCTGCCCCAGTGGGGCAACGAGTGCAGCCCAGCACACCAGCTCAGTCCACCTTCCACAGGTGCGTCAGGACCTGGGAACCAGCCAGCAGCCTGCCTTGGACGGAGGTGCCCGTGAATAAGTCTGTACGAATGTGCACACTGCGACCTGCCGCGGCAGCCACGAGCACACACCCTGAGTGCTGCTCCCTACAGACACCCAACTGGCCTGCCCACACGCCTGCCCAGACACCTACACAAGATGCGGACGCTGAGGGCTCATTCCTTTCCCTCACTGAAAGTCAACACCAGAACCCACCCCCCCAATCTATAAAGTCCGGCGTGTGTCCACGATGTAAGTACATGTATACGCGTGTGTTAGCGAGCGTGTGTTTGTGCACACACTCTGGAACATATGGAAAACAAGAGAGGGACGAGGGCTCCAAGCAGAAGGTGACTCATCAGGCATTAACTTGTTTCTGCAAAGTATCCATCAACTGCTAATAAACTCGCAAGCGCTGGCAATCTTTGAACTTTCCTGCCTCGGAGTTCAGCTCTGAAGGCGACACACACACACCTAGACGTCCGGGGGCCGGGGGGCGGGGACGCTCTACCGTGCAAGTTTGCTGGGAAGGAGAAAGCCCTCTTCCGGAGGCACACGGCATCTGCCCTTTTGGGGCGAGGAGGGTGTTTTGAAATACAAGCCGCTCTCAACTCAGGACAGCAAACCTGGCCTGGAAAGGAGAATCGCCGGGAGGGAGGGAGGCAGGCAGGCTCAGGAGACCCTCGGCAGAGGCTCACAATACTTTATTTCATGCAGCCCGGCCCCTCTGAAACCTGGCACCCTCGTGCAGGGAGGAGGAGAGGGTACGGGTGGGGTCGGGGACTGGGATCGAGTTGGCCCCACCTCCATGCCAGGCCTGGCAAGGGGTGGGAGACTCGCCTGCCAGGAAGGCCCCTAGGGACAGAGGAAGCTGGGTGGGGGTTGGGCCTGAGTGTGGGGGGCTGCCAGGCGGGTTTCCCTTTCATCTGTGCAGCCCATGGGTCTCCCCACAATTTGCTGCCAGACACCCCCTGGAAAAAGCCGCCATGTGTGGGTGTCCCTGTGTGTGAACAGGGCCCCGTGAAGTCCACTGAGGAAGACCCCTGCCCGCTCCTCTGGCCCTTGCCGCCCCCAGCTCTCCCCACAGAGCAGCTCCACTCCCCTCGCTCCTGCCTGGACTATTTCCGAGCACAAAAAACGTGCTCTCCAGAAAACCCATGCAGCAGCGGTGAAGGCCCCTGTCACACACACCCTAGTGTTTACGTCACACCTCCGGGGGACCCAGCATAACGTCCCCACGGCCAGTACAGAGATTCCCCGCTGTGACCTCAATTCTCCGCCATTTGGGCTCATTTCTGGGAAACATTCAGCATCATCTTCAGAGAAACCCAGTTCCCTGAACTGGGCCCACAGCCCACAAGTCTCCCCACAAAGGTCTGTGTGGATGCTTTGCTCCTGGGGGCTTCCCAGGCATGTGGTGAGGGGCTGAGAAGGCCTGGTCACTGCAAGGACTGAGGAGGCGTCTGGGGAGACCGACTGGCCATGTTGGCTTCTTATCATTGCCACCGACACTTGACCTCCAAAGGCAAAACTCTCAGTCCCCTGTTAATTTCCCTCAAGGCTTTGTAACCTTTTCCAGTACTTTCTGACTTCTCCCCCGCCCCAGAAAACTGTACAGGGGCTTGTTTTAAAACTGTATGTGTTCGTTTTAAAGCATCCAAAAGAAAAGCTGTGTTGTAAAAAAGCTCACTAATCAGATGCCTGCTCACAATTTTTTCTTTTTATTACAGTGTAGGGAATTTTTGGAGCAATACCAGAAAAATGCTGAATCTGCCTAAAATTCCTTTAAGGTGTTTCCCTCCCTCCTCTCCCTTCCCCATTTCCCTTAAAGCATGAAATCTTCCCTTTAAAGGGAAAGGGGGGAGGGTGTTGAGAAGGGAGAGGATTTCGGCCTGTGTTTGCACTTGCACTGGGAAGACCACTTAGCAAGAAGCTCCCTGCCTCCTACAAAGAGTTATTTAATTACCCCGGGCATGAATGAACAGACCCTTCCAGGAGACCAGAGGCTCATGAATGAATCTCACACCCTGGGTCTCAATGGCACAGGGTGACCAGACCTCAAGGCCACATTTTAGGTTAGCATGGAATTTTCCCCTTTTTAAATTTTTAATTTTAAGGTGGAAGCGGGTGAGGAAGAAGAAAAATGGGTGGAGGGAGGAAAGGGCAAGTTCAGTGCCTCAGTGGTACCATTTCCTGTCTCCAGCTTGTGAAGCTAAAACAGCCATAGGATGCTGAGAACACCGGCATGCACGTGTCCACACACACAGAGGACCTGCTGGTGAACACGGGGTCTCCAAGACTGGAACCTTCCAGGGCAGGGACGAGCTTGGGAAACGAAGCCAGTACAGACAGAGCCACAGCAGCTGCGTCCACTGACTGTCGGGGCGCCAGGGGCCGGAGTGGAAGACGGGGGAAGAGGGTCTCAGCCCACTCTCATCCCTGGCAGGCACTGGGTTAAAAAGGGACATGTCTCTGGCAACGGCCACTGGTGCCACTGGCCTGCGAGTCCCCTGCCTGGTGGTCCAGCCGAGCAGAAGGCTGAGGACGGAGAGGTCGGGAGGAAGGGAGCCTGCCTCCCACGGGCTCTCCATGCTGGTCAGGGCCAAACGCAGGGTGGAAATGTGGACACAGGAGGCCTGCACCCGGCAACCCCGGAACGCAAACATCACCACGCCACGCCCGCCTGCGGCAGGTCCAGGGTCCTCCCTCCTCAGGACCCAGGCGCCACCGATGGTTGCTTCATCCCGTCCTTCCCTCTGCATCAGACATCTCAAAGGTTAACAGCACCTGTCCTCTGCTCCCCACCCTGTTCCGAGATTGATCGGCCACTTTAGGGACAAGGACCGAGATAAGGGGGCCCAGTGTTCATCCGTCCCCTCTGCTTTCACCTAAAGCACGACAATCAGTGAGGACCCTCATTGGTCTCTTGCTGTCAAGGGGCAAATACCAAAAAAATAAAGCCAACACGTAAAACTTGCTGCGGTGTTTGGGCTCACTTTGGGTTCCGGGGTGGGCTCTAGTCTGCCACGCTTACCACCTCACCCAGAACCTGGAAATAGGACCCCAGGGTGACCCCAGGGTGCCCCCAGGCTTGCAAGGAAGCAAAGACAGCTCTGGGGTTTAGAGCAGCCCATGCCCCACCAGCCCATGCTCCTTCCCCCAATGGATCAGGGAATAAATTCTGGCTGAACTGAGAAAGTTGGATTTTTTCCCCCAAGCTTTGCAACATCTCCACTGAGCTGAGGCGGCTGGACAGGGGTGGGGGTGGGGTGCAGGGTGTGCCCCAGGGTCTCCTTTAAAGGCCAGGGTGCTCTCTCAGGCACCTGGGCCCAGCCTCTCAGGGGGTTCCAGCCATGCCCAGCTCAGAGGCGAGCTGACCAGCTATGGAGCCAGACACCCCACTCCCATGTCACTTTAGAGGATGACGTCAGCTCATCCCCAAATCAGGGTCTCCCAATACCAGCCTCTTAAGGTTGCTGTGACGATTTGATGGTAAAGTAATGGAGGCTGGGGGCCAGCTCAGGGAGAGTGCTGCACACACGCTGGTCTCATCTCTAGGGCCTACTCCTGGCTTCCCCAACTGCTCAGAAAACTCCCACCGATCTTCCCCTTGGCCTCTACCCCACAATCCTGTAGGAGAACAGTTTGGGGTCAATGTTTACACTTAATTAGCATTTATTACACATAAGCCCTGTTCTGAGTGGCTCATGCCAACCCTCTGAGGTTGCATACAATTATGCTCTATCTTAAAGAGGGGGAGAATGAGTAACAAGTCACTTGCCCAAGAGCAGAGCTGCGATTCAAGCCCAGAATACTGCCTGGTGTGAGTTAGAGCCGGGATCCCCAGCCTCTAAAGCCACCAGTCCCCAGTGGCCCTCTCTAAAGCCTCGAGGGAAAACCCAGCGGCCTTCCAAACACACTTTGGAAAAGCTGTGTCTGCTTTCAGAGCTGAGGACGGGCCTAGCTCCCTCGCAGCAAGAAGTGAGGAGTGAAACAGCGTCTTCGCCAGCAAGTTGTTCTGTGATCTTGGCCAAATGGCTCCCCCTCTCGAAGTCTCAGTTTGACCTGTCCATAAATAACGTGAAGGAGACGAGGGAAAATGGCCCCAACGGGCCCCCTTCCGGGCCGGCTGGTCTCTGGCTGCACTCTGTGATTCGCAAATGTGCCCGATCAGTATTAAACAACGCTGGTTCCCTTTATTTTTACTACCTTCCAGAGAGTAAGAAAACCGCTTTGAGGATCAGGGCACATTTTTGCATTTAATTTGCAACAATAATACAAAACAAAACAAAATCAAAAGGGAAAGGAGGTTTGAGTCAGGTTTTGCTGTGTCCATCCCCAAACCAACTTCTCCTTTTTTTAATTTCAGAGAGTTACAAACTTTCTGTCTTGTCATCCATCACCATCAGGAAAAGGTTGAGTCCCTAAGAGAGGGTCTCATCACCATCATACTTTAACATGTACTCAAGTTTCCTCCCAACCCCGCCCTCCTACCCCCGCCCAAGCTTCCACAGCTGGCAGGTCCTGCTGGTCTACAACACTGACTGGTGACTGTCCTTACAGACAAATTATGAAGAATAGTCAATTGCTACAGCTAAAATGCACTCCTCTGCTCCCTAAACTGGTCCCCCTCCACCTCCCAAAACCTCCCAATTGTCCGAGGCCAGGGGTCCTTCTAAGAGCAGTATTTTTGCCATCAGAGAATGTAACTGAGGGTAGCACAGGGCGGCGGGGGATGGGGGAGAAGCTACACAAATCAAAAGCTCCTGTCTGTCTCGCCAGCCGGGCTGACGCGGCTTCCTGTGCCCCAGCGCTCAGCCATGCAAATTATAGCATGTACCCGGCTGCCTGCAGGCACTGCCCTCTGAGGAGGCCAGCTCTGTCCAGAGGAAGGGTGGGGACTCCCGACCCAGCCAACTCCATTCATAATATTTACAGTAAATGGGCCTCTCTGCCTTGTTGTTTAGTGTGCATCCAGCCTAATTATTTCTCAGGTTTAATTTCCAGGCTCTTCCCCTCCATGATGCACCAACCAAGTTCCCAACGTTACCCCCCAAACAACTCAGTAGCTCTCTTCTGAAAGGGGGTTCACATACTTGCATATACAGCACCCGGACCTGCACAGTATTATCTGCTCACCTGCCTTCTCTCTAGGAATGACCCTGGCCACCCCCCAGCGAGACACGGCAAGATGTGGGTCAACCGTGCAACAGAGAATCCATCCATGTCCAAGACGGACATATTAAGTCAAAATTCTAACCTCACCCACCTACCCACCTGCTCACTTGAAAGGCTGGAGATTCCCAAATTCCGTATCTGGATTCCCAACTGGGGAGCCAGCACTGAACACTGATTCTCTCTCTCCCTTCTCTCTTTCTCTCACACACACTCTCTCCAACAAAAGAACCTTCTCATAAACCATCAAAAGGTCCCTCTTTTTCTTCTTTTTATTGACCATTTGTAAGTATGTTGGCTATATATTAAAGCTGGATAAAAATCTTAATATAAACAGATGCATCATAAGCCAATTTTCCAAAAGGACAAAAACCCCAGAAGTACAGGACGGTTTTGCCTGGTTTTCCAGGTCTGGGGGCTCTATGTATGCAAGAAATTGAGCTGCTTTTGCTGTGGGCCTCATTTTAATAAAGCTCCAGGCTATAAAGACCCCCAATCCCTGAAAGGTATTACAGGACCCAAAGGCAGGCCGGCCCGGCCCCACCCAGTCCCCTGCAGGTCCAGCTCAACTCCAGTTTTTCTAGAGGGTAGGAAAACTGTCCGAAGATGTGGAAAAATACAGTGAGAAACAAAAGTCCTTTTCATGCCTCCCCTCCCCCAGCTCCCCTTGTTCCATAACAATTATGAAAACTGTTGGATGGGATGGCATTTTGAACATTTACTGCATTCTGGCCAATAAATTCCAACGCGGGATCTGATGGAAAAGCCTCCCTCCTCTGCAGCGAGCTCCCTCCCTGGCTCCCCTCCCCGTGCACTCCCAGCCCTCATTCCATCTCTCGCTTTACAACCCAATACCAGGGCCTGGCCAGGCCAGGGCCGCACTGTACTTACAGGGAAAAACAACAGTACGCCAGCCTGGAGACAGTGTGCAGACTGGAAAAGTTAATCATTACTTCTGTCTGCCTCCGTAATCTAATCTCTCCCGCTTGGACACACACTCACTGTTCAGCCATCTCAGCCCTTTCACCCCCAAAGCACCCAGGACCTCCTAGACCTGAGCCTGCCCTCCCTCTGCTGCTCCCCCGCCCCTCCCCAGGGCTGTGGTCACAAGGCCCTGGAGTCCAACACATATGGCCGGCTGTTCTGCACCGCGTGCCCCACATTTCAGAGTATTCCAGGCCTTGCACAGACGTGGGCTCCAATCTGCCTGGTGCTACTGCAGCACCCCGGTGCTACCCCCACAGCACAGGGACAAAACTCTGTCCCCTTCCACTCTTCTCTCACTCCTCCTGCCCTAGGACTCACTTAAGCCCAGTACTCCCCGGCCCATGTGATCAGTCTGAGCAGACACACAAGCCCAGAAGGCTCTGCTGTTGGCAGTGCCTCAAAAAATCAAACATAGAATTACCATCTGATCCAGCAATTCCCCTTCTGGGTATATACCCTGAAGAACTGAAAACAAAGACTCCAAGAGATCACTTGTACACCCATGTTCGCAACAGCATTAATCACAACAGCCAACAATGCAGCAGCAACCCAAATGTGCGTGGAGAGATGAAATGAATCCGCAAAATGTGGAACATCCATACAATGGAATATTATTCAGCCTTAAAAAGGAAGGAAATTCTGACACCTGCTACAACGTGGATGAACCCTGAGGCCACTGTGCTAAGTGAAATAAGCCAGTCACAAAAGGGCAAATACTGTACGAGCCCACTTGTATAAAGTACCTTGAGTAGCCAAATTTATAGGCAGAAAGTAGGACGGTGGTGGCCAGCAGAGGAGGGAAGGAAGAAGTTAGTGTTTAATGGGGCAGAATTTCAGTTTGGGAAGATGAGAAAGTTCTGGAGAGGGATGGTGATAACAACACAACAACATGAATGTGCTTAATGCCACAGAACTGTACACTTAAAAATTAATAATATGGTGAACTTTTTGTTACGCTTATTTTACCACAATCAGAAAAGAAAAGAAGAGAAGAGAAGAGAAGAGAAGAGAAGAGAAGAGAAGAGAAGAGAAAAGAAAAGAAAAGAAAAGAAAAGAAAAGAAAAGAAAAGAAAAGAAAAGAAAAGAAAAGAAAAAGAAGGCTCCAGTCTCTTAACGCTCTGCTGCCTGCCCCCATAAACCTGCCCTCCTGAGTACAAGGTTTCTGAACTGGGGATTCCATGG
>CAUYPO010134690.1:0-12321 GCA_963574435.1 Cheirogaleus major
ATCATCCTCTTCCACTAATCATCAGAGAAATGCAAATCAAAGCCACAATGAGATGCCATCTCATCCGAGATAAAATGGTTTGTATCAAAAAGTCAGGGAAGGCCAGGCGCGGTGGCTCACCCATGTAATCCTAGCACTCTGGGAGGCTGAGGCTGGGGGATGGCTCAAGGTCAGGAGTTCAAAACCAGCCTGAGCAAGAGTGAGACTTCCATCTCTACTAAAAAACAGAAAGACATTAATTGGGCAACTAAAAATATATAGAAAAAATTTAGCTGGGCATGGTGGCGCATGCCTGTAGTCCCAGCTACTCGGGAGGCTGAGGCAGAAGGATCGCTTGAGCCCAGGAGGCTGAGGTTGCTGTGATCTAGGCTGACACCACGGCACTCTAGCCTGGGCAACACAGTGAGACTCTGTCTCAAAAAAAAAAAAAAAGAAGCATGGTCTTAAACATGTCTCCTTTCTCCTGTGTATGATCACACTTCATGAAACAGAGCCCCAATGTGATAATAAGCAGTAACACAATTCAATTATAAGATGTTCTCTTGGACAGACCTAAATGTGGACACTGCTACTGAGCTTTTCCTTTGACACAAATGTGTATGTTTATGCAAAAGCCACCCCATCTCTCTTATTTAAAGAATACATTTTCAGAAATACAGGTACTGTCTTTCTGAAACAATGTACTAAGAAATTCATACTAAGAAAAACATATGGCTATTGACCATATGTTTTAAAATTTAAGTTCAAATCAAAGCCCAAATAATCCTCTACCTTATAGTGCTACTTATTCTAAACATCTCTTCCTAGAGGGAAAATGCATTCTTTTTACCACTGAAAAGACTAAATGATTAGGCAACTCTTGATGTGTAGAGACAATACTCAGAGCATGTACACACAGAATACTCACAAGGCCATGATCCACTCGGAAAAACGCCATTTGACAGGGTTTATTCAAAAGATTAGAAAAAGCAATAAAGGCATCTGCAGTATCTAAGTTCAAGATCAATACTGCCGCTATAAACGACATGCCCTGAACCTGAGGAAGGAGAAAAAGGTGAGTTAAACTAACACCAAGGTCAGA
This sequence comes from Cheirogaleus major, assembly GCA_963574435.1. Lineage (NCBI taxonomy): Eukaryota > Metazoa > Chordata > Mammalia > Primates > Cheirogaleidae > Cheirogaleus > Cheirogaleus major. Next base: position 1,082 of record CAUYPO010134690.1, read on the forward strand.
GTAGCTTGTTCATTTTATTATTTTTTTTATTTGTACAAATTTATGAGGTACATGTGAAATTGTATTACATGTAGATAATGCACTAAGATCAAGTCAGGGTATTTAGGATGTCCATCACCCAAGTATAATACATTTTGTTAAGTATAGTCATTCTTAAGGCCCTCATGCTAGAAGGGTCTACACAGCCACCCCACTCCCTCAGCCATTGCCCTTACTCAGAACCACCACTCTGCCACACCAGCCACCTAGTCTGCTCTCCCTCAGTCCCCACCCCACCTCGCCCAAATGGAAAACCATAAACCAGCCTCCTAGGTGTTTTGTATTTGAAATATTGCCCTTTAGTATGTATGGTGTCCTGGAGCTATAAACGTGTATATCTAACTTAATGTGCTTAATTTAAAACCATGCATGCACACACACACAACTGCTAAGCTGCAGAAATATCAGCAATACCTTTTTAAAATTGGTTATTGCTTTTAAAATGGTTAAGGCTTTTTTAACACTGGAAAAAAATCACATGCATCTAATTAAAATGTGATTAATGCCATTAAAATGTGATTAATGCAGCCAATGTATCTCAATTTCTTTATGAGGAAACTGAGTCAATTCATTTACCATGAGACTTTTCATACCCCTCAACAAAAAAACTAAGGTATTTAACATTTATAGCTAAAATGTGCTGGACAATATTTCACTTTCTTTTTAGATAACAGTAAAAATACTGAGAAACTTCACTTACATAACCCACATCCGGTCGGTAACAAGTATAAGCGCCCAAAATACTGTGCAACATGTCATGATACGGACCACCCTAAAAGGATCAACACACCAAAAACAACACATGCATAAGTATTGTTAGTGTTCAGAATAACACGTGATGCTGATGCTGCCACAGTCACACCTGCTATTTTCAGAGGAGGAACTATTTGCCAAGCATTATATGCCAGTGGCTTTATATATACTACATAATTTAATAAACTAACTACCAATTCTCAGTTTAAAAAGTCTATAGGCTCGGCCGGGCGTGGTGGCTCACACCTGTAATCCTAGCACTCTGGGAGGCCGAGGCAGGCGGATCGCTCAAGGTCAGGAGTTCAAGACCAGCCTGAGTGAGACCCTGTCTCTACTAAAAATAGAAAGAAATTAATTGACCAACTAAAAATATATACAGAAAAAATTAGCCGGGCACGGTGGCACATGCCTGTAGTCCCAGCTACTCGGGAGGCTGAGGCAGAAGGATCTCTTGAGCCCAAGAGATTGAGGTTGCTGTGAGCTAGGCTGATGCCACGGCACTCACTCTAGCCTAGGCAACAAAGTGAGACTCTGTCTCAAAAAAAAAAAAAAAAAAAAGTCTATAGGCTCAATCTGTGAAACTGCTTTGAAAAAAGCTGGTGGTCAGGTATGAGGATCACCCTAGAAAAATACTCTTAACTTGGCTCCTGCTATATAGCTGTGTGCCCCTTCAAAGTTCAACAGGTGAGCCAGGTACCCAGGGTCCTTCAAAACAAGAGGCTGCCCACTGTCATTCAGACTATCTTCCAGCTGTATCCATCATCCGGGCTGTGTTTTCTGCCTCCCTTCCCTTGCCTTTCATTCTGTTTCTTCTTTGTTGTTCTGAATGGCAGGTGTAGGAAATACATTCTAAGTCTTAAGTTCTAGTCACTACAATTGTATTTCAAACATTCTTCCAACTCTCCCATCCCTCCAAGAGTTCCATTTGCTCCTGTAACTGCATCCAAAAATTTTAAGTGTTGAAATTTTTTATCTAATTGAGCACAGGAGAAATCGCAGAGATGCCTCATGCTGATGTTAGCGTGTCAGATGACACTATAAAAGGACTGGCTGAGCCCAAATTAAACTTACTATCCATGTTTACCATGTACCTACCAGTTAATACAGGGAATAAAAATCACTCACGGTAAATGACTGGAAAGTCATTCCATAGGTGACCACAGTTAGCTGACAAAAGAATGCCATGGCCCAGACCATCATATTCTGACATATTTAAAAAGCTAAGAAAATGAAGAGACATTTCCAAATCACAACAGGACAAAAGAAAAAAAAATAGCAAAAAGAGGGCAAAAAAACAACATCCAGGGCTAAGAGAGTAAGGGTAGGGATCTGCAGTGGTACCAAATGCCAATCTAAGGACTAATGTGACTGCAAGAGAGTTTTATCCAGTCCAAGGCTAAATGAGAAAAATAAGAGTATGACATTGAACTTTTCTTAAAGCTAAATGTTTTTAACTTAAAAGATTTTCTACCATTGTAATCATATCCTTCCTTCTCACTTGGTGCTAGGAGATGGTACTTCCTTATTTTAAGTGCCCTTAACTTGTTTTGGACATCTCTGTTTCCTGACACTTTCCTTTCCCACTGCCTTCTTTTTTTTTAATTTTAATATTACTCATTTATGAGATCTAGAACTTTGGGAACCACAGACTGAGGGAGAAACATGCAAAAGAACTCAGAGAGAAAGAAAAGGCAAGCTCTGTGACCTTCTGTCCCCAACCCCATCCAAAGAGACCTCTAGCCTAGCACTTAGAACTCACGCTCCTCCTTCTGCACATCTTTCTGCATCCAGACAATAATCCAGTGATTCTCAAAGTCAACGTTTCTGAAGCTGAGTCCATAAGAGATGTTCCATGAGAAATATTCTGGGGTTCTAGCTATTGTAAAAGCTGGGTTTGGCTTTCTGCGGGGCTTGAGCACTCTCTTGGGACTCTGTGACTACTTGAGAAGCACTCAAGGTCCATAATCACAGGGATCCCTGAACCCCTCTGACCACAGATGCCTCAAGAGCACTACATACAATTAACACTTCAAAAAGCATTTTAGGAAACTCTGCTCTGGCTATTATCTGAGTTCTATTTGCTCCCCTTTCTTCAGGCCAGTCCTGCCAGAATTTTCTCTTTCTTTTTAGCACATGCAATCACTGCTAAGTAAAAAGCTTACTAAGCTACTTTCTACCAGGGCTGAGAGATCTTACACTGGATTAAAAGGTCAGGAACACAAGCTTTCTTGGACGCCACAGCCACTCTGTCATACTCACTCGTACTTCTGTGGCTGCCTGGCACAAAATGACTATTTAACCCTGGTCGGATTTAGTTTTAAATTATGTTCAAAGATATTTAATAATAACTAGCACTGTTACATGCCAAGTACTGTCAACAGCCCTCTTAGGCTGGTATGATCACCCTCATACTATAGATGCAGAAACTAAGGTTCAAAGAGATTAAGTGATTTTCCCAAGGCCCTAAAGCTAGTGAGAAGGCAGTCTGGGATTCAAACCCAAATCTTTTGAAATCACAGGTAAAACTCCTTTCTATAAAGCAGCTTTTTCTGGGCCCTCCTCCAGAGCCCAGTGAGGAGGTACATAAACTGTGGGTGCAGGGTGTGGAAGGACCTGGGATTCAGGGTGAAGAAAGAACAGCAGAAAATCTGAAATGTGCCCAGTGGGAGAGGAAGGGTTCTGGAAAACAGGCTGCCCAGAAAGTCGACTGCCTGCCACAAAGCCAGGGCAGTGCTCATGGTGTTTACGAACCAGACACCAAGATCAAATTTTTTGATAGCTTTGTAGATTCTCTCCCTTTCCTCTTTTGCAAAGATTTCTGAAGGCCCAAATAAGAATGTTTCTGCCTGGATTTAGAAAATGGGGCAAGTAAGAGAATAAGAACATCCCACCAGGCGTCACTGGGGTCCTCACTCTGCCCTGAGTTGATCCACGTCACAGCAGCAGAACCATAGGTAACTCCAGCAGGCATAGGGAGCCAACTGGAGCAGAGAGGAAATGGGCAAAGGGGCGGATGGGCCTACAGACCTAAGATACTGTAACAAGCTGGTAGAACACGGTGCCCTACACTTCCCTTCCACACTCAGTCTCTTGTGTCCTCTGCTTTGTAGAGTTATTCTGACACTGCAAAAACTCCCTGATCCTGGAAGCCAAAGCCTCTTCTCAGTCCTCCCTTCCCAAAGCACTTGTGATACTCAGCTTCAATGGTGCCAGCTCTAAAATGGCTATTCCCTCAGATGCCTGGAACCCATCCTGGTTCTCTGACTACCCTTTCTCAGCCAGAGGGCAAGTGTGTCTCAGAGCTAGCTCTGCCTTTAGCACTCTCCCTCCTCCAGAGCAGGGAGCAATATTACTCATTTCTATCCCCCCCACTCCAGCTGATCTCCACCTCAGAACAGAGTAACCATTTGTAAGTAGGGCTCATGGAATGGAATTGAATAGTGTCTTTTCTGTTCATTCCTTTAGCAAGGTTCTCTCTTCAAAAAGGAACTGAGGATTCCCTGAACAATCAGCTGTTTGATGCTTCCTTTCTAGTCCTGCTTCTGCCTGCAATGCCCTTCCTGTTCTCTGGTTATACTGCCATTCAAACCTAGTCCAAGCATAGCCTGAGAACCACTTCCTTCCTCTGTGGCCCCCATCCCTGACCTTTTCCCCTGATCGTCTATCCTCTACCACCCCACCCCATCCCTGCACCACCAGGAGAAGGAGCAGCACCTGCTCTGTGCTGTCAGAGTGTCTGGACACAACTACAATTCTGCTAAGCCCATCTAGCCTCTACAACTCCAGGCCTGCTCATTTTGGTGGCCACTTAACTGATTTGTTCTAATTTATTACACTATCCTTTACTGGTTACCTACTGCATGCAAGGCATGATGCTAGAAACCTGGGCATGACAGTGTCAGACTGGAGATTCCAAGACTGTTCTGGAGGCAATGAGGTGAACGGAAAGAGCGCAGGAGGCCAGTGAACCATGAAGATGAGAATTTGAACTAAATAAAGGGAGTGAGACGGGAGAAGGGCCAGATGCAGAGATATTCTGCTGCAAGGTGAACCTTCCAAAACAACCCGTTATAGATTAGATAAGGGAGGGGTCAAACAAGACCCCCAGATAAACGTATACAGGCTCAAAGAATAGAAGGTCTTCAAACATCTCTGCTCAAAACTCCACAACCTGCTGCTGGCAGCCCTGTCCTATGCTCAAATGCCCATGGAGAGGCTCCACTCTGCTCTTACTGCCATCCAAGGAGCATGTCCTATCTCCCACAGCTGGCTGCTGTTCCCAGTGGTGTCACTGTTCTCCTGGCCCACATGCTCAGAAACCCCACTACCTCTCCTTGGCCACCTTCCCTGGCTACACCAAGGCTGCCAAGGATTTCTCTTTCTCCCCCAGGCTCGCTGCACTGGGCTCACTGGAGCCGAACCCAATCACACCATGACGGTCCTGCTGAGTGGGTGCTGCTGCTACCTACAGTGCTGAAAACAGAAAAGCACCTGCCAGATGAGGCCACCCACAGGGCCCTTCCTGTGCTAGACCTACAGAGGCTGCGAGGCATGCATCTCGAAAGGATAAGAACATCTTTAAAAGAAAAAGTATGGTCATATTAAATATTCATTGGAAAGGATCAGTTATACTTATTTCAAAAAGTCTAAATTATTAACAGTAAGACCAGCCTACCCCAACCCCCAGTCTCTAAAAAAAACCTAAGAACTTTTCAAACTTGATTACAAATATATGCAGTTTGACATCTATGAATTTTAGATGAAACATACTTGAAAGCAACAAATTACTACTACTTACTTGCTGGAAAATGCAGAGATTAGGAAATGTTCTAGAAATGTCCAGTTTAATAAGTTCCAGACTGGCTTCTCTGTCTGCTGCTGAAAACCCAGCATCTGTCAGAAGATGTCAAAAGTCACTACACTCCTCAGTGGCATGAATGTGGGATAATTATGAGGCTTTAAAGTGTTATAAGAATGAAACAAGGAAAGAAGTTCTCCTACATACACTGACCTAATTACATCTTGACTCAAATAGAGTCCACCTTCAGAGTATATAATAGTTTATAGAGTTTCTTATTTTAGAGAACAAAAATTCCTATGGTGCCAGCTAATGCTAAATCATTATCAGATATTTTCTAGAGTCTGAAATCAAAATCTAATTTGATGTTACCTTCATCAACATAATCAGTGGAAAATAAGAATAAGCAGGGAAATATACACAAATGAACTCCACTCATAAAAAAAAAATCATTACTTGATCTCAAACATCACTGGTACAAACTTAGTATATTTAGGAGCAGTATTATACTCATGTAATATTTCTAACAAATATTCATAAATAACTTGTTTTATATTTTTTTAAATTCTAATACTACATAGACTATAAAAAAAGATCAATAAAAATCATACTTCTTAACCAACAGAAGTAATCATTCCTGTGTGTTATGAGAAATTCTAAAAGCATAATCTAGCAAATACCAGTGTTCTTGCCTCTTTGGAAGTAGTCCCCCCTCTAGGAGTCAATATTCAACTAATCTCGGGCACTGGGCTACTGTAAATCATGTGAATAGCTTTTAAGGAAATGATATTGGTCACGGCCAGCCCTCCAGCATGTTAGGACACAAACAGCTCGCAGGAACTGGTATGTTCTATTTCTTATAAAAGCTTTTTTTCCTTTAATTTTTGCTTCAAAAACCCTGTTTCCCATGAAGCTTTTAGAAATCCACATCAACCACTACTGAAGTAGTGACGTAACCTTTATTACGTAATAAAGAATGCCACAAACAATTGACCAAAGCAGCATGCTGGTTTTAGAATGGTCTATACCTTCACTCTCCACTTCAGAACCTCCTGTGCTAAGGGACCGCCACTTCTCCTTGGCTCGGGCAAGACAGATGTCAAAGAGCTCTGGGGGAAAAAAAAAGCTTCTGGGTAAGTCTTATATGCACATGTGAGTATTTTTCACACACTACTATCTCCTTCAAATATTTAAGTTCAACCATAGTAGGTTTAATTGCACACTAAATAAGCTACTTAAACAATTCCCCCCAACTTTGCCTAAAAGTATTTTCATTGTTTAAAGACACAGCCGTATACAAAGAAAGAATATACAATACCACCATGCCTGGTATTTACCTCTGTTACACAGCCCACCCACAAAACCATCTTATTTTGACTTGTGATTTGTCCATTGCCTCTACCAGACTGTGAGCTCCTTGAAGATAAGACTATGAAGGTCTCTCACTCACCTCTGCATCCAGAACAAACCATGCTGGGCTTGACAGAGAACAATGCAACCAATGAATACCTGATTGATGGAGGGAGGGAGAAGCAGAAAACCATCTGGTCCAAGTAAGGACATGATGGAATTGCTCCCCACCTGGCACAGGCCTCCTATTCTTGCTGTCTGCAGTGAAGCAGGGGTGGGAGCAGATCTCAGGAATGGCCAGAGGCCTCAAAGAATAAAGGCTCTTGCTGGCAGTGAAGTATCATGACAGTCACAAAATCTCTTCCATATTTAGAACTTATTTTTTCAATAGCTCTTCTCTTTGGGTAGTTTGGTAATAGTTAAGTATATCCATGCCCCATTCTTCTTCAATGGTCAATAATGAAGACTAACCCCACAGAGCTCTTTCTCAGAGCCCTACTCCCCTACTCAGCCCAGTCCCAGCTGCCTCCTGTTCCTCTGGCCTCGATGCTTCCTAGCTCCCGGATATCTCAGATCACTCATAATCACTAGTCAATCAGAGACTTTAACTGTAGCCACCCAAAGAACTTTCATCACTCTAATTTTTCCATCATTACTTTTGGAAAATAAAGCAGAGCACACCTGCCTTCTGGAGTGTGACATTATTTTACCAACATGTAACTCAAATTCTAGTAACATAATTATAACCCAACAAGTAAAATCTAAATGAATGCCCCTGTTCTAGCCTTGTAAGGGATCCAACTTAAAATCTATGGTGGTTTGCCATGGCAGGAGGAGGTGCAGTTATGAAGTACAATTTCACAGCACCGTTGTCCAGAGGGCAGCAACTCAGTGCACGTGCTGCCAGGACTACTCTGGCAGTGCTCAGAGCTGGTGGTTAGAGCACCCAGTGGGGCCTTTGCCTGCTCTAAGCCTCCAGGAGGCAGACCAAGCTTTGGTCATTTTGGCAGGAGATGGGTGAAAACCACTGTGTGGCCACGACCATGAGGGAACCACTTCCCACATGAGGTATTTGACAGTCAGGGCACAGATGCCAGAAGCCTAAGGGTAAAATGGGTCCAAGTGTGAGAGTTTGAAAACTCTCCCCCTTGGCTCTATTGGTGTGTATTTTGGGGTTGGGGTGGGGGCTAGAACTGCTACTACTACTTCTTCCCAGACACCCTGCCCCAATTTCAAAGTACAAGAGTGAAGTTTTAATAGTACTGTTAGGTTGACTTGACTTTCAGTAAGTTTCCAATTGTACAACCACAAAAAGAACAAAACTCTGTGGCTTCCCAAGTCAAAACATGGGCTTCAGAATCAGCTAGGGCTGGAATCATAATCCTGGCCACACACACTAGCCATGAGGCCTGGGGCACAGTCTCTAGCCTTTTCAGGATGCTAAACGTTCTCGAGAGGAAAACAAGGTCAAGATCACTGTCTATATTAAATAAGGCATGTAAGTAAAGAACCTAACATGGTGCCCGGTACTCAACAATTGGAATCTAAGGTCATTTGTGTTCTTATACCAGCTTGGAGATGTGGTAAAATTGAGATTAAGTAGGACCCAATAAGGTGGCATTCACTCACTCAACAAGTATTTCTTGAGGACCTGCCATGTGCTGAGACTTGAGCTAGGTACAGTGACAGAGCCGAGAGCACAGCAAATGAGGCCCTGGCCTCCTGAACGCTAGTTCTACTGGGGGCCACTGACATTAACCAGCTAATCATACAAGACAGACACAGTTTAAACAAAACGAGCCAATATCAGGGTTTAGACAAACATTTAAGACATATAATTGATTAATTAGCTGTTTAGCACAATCTACTATGATATGGTCATGGAAGGATTTAATTTAAATAAAAGCAACCCAGTCATCAGTGAGAACCAAAAATGTAAAATACACATCCCAAGTACTGTGCATTACATTCAGTTTGCAAGGACAGGGTTATTGATAGAGTTTAGAAATTTTCAAGAACATGGACTGAAATAGATGCTCAGCAATTTCTTCAAATCTCAAATTCTAAGGATGCTTTTAAAAAGCTATTTCCACAAGTTAAATGTTCTACATCTTCTCATGTAAAGATGTTAAAACAAAATTTTGGCAGGTATGGATTTAGCCAACAGAGGAGCTTTGGAGGGAGTTCACTGCTCCCATGTTCCCTCTTTAGTACCCTGGTGCACAGAAGCCTCTAACCATCCAACCAATTAGCTGATGTTCCTCAAGATAAAAATAGTAACAGAAACCCCAACTAAGAGAGGGAAGATACAAATCAATCTGCTTTAAACTCAAAGGCCTTCACCAGAGTAAAAACTGTATCATCAACTCCACCGGCCAGTACTGGGCACCTAACAGAAGAGCAGAAAGGTGTTCCTGTCCTCCCTCAGCTTCAAGTGCAGGCAGGGATACAAAAACAAGAAGGAACAACTACCATTTATTAAGCACTTGATTTTAAGTCTGTGAGCTACTGGCACCAATTTCACTATGGCTGCACAAAACTCTACAGAGTGCTTGAGACACACTAGAAGTGAATCCAGTCTGGTGGAGGAGATGCAGACAGCGTGAGAATGGGGAGCATGGTTCTCGCACAACGCCCCCAGACTTAAGCTACTAGAGCCCCAAGGACCCCAGTCCTAGCACAGTAAGTTGTTCCCACTAAGGATGCCTGAAAACAATCCCACAAAAAAACAACAGGTACCCTCGTACAATAAATAACTCCACAGAAAGATCCAGCTGCCTCCACTCATTTTCATGTCACAAGGCTAGCCTCTACAGGACTTTGATAAGTGATCCTAAGGTACCTCACACTGATGAGCTGGTACCCTCTATCTAGGCTTTTGCTCTGAACTATCAGGTAACTGAAACACCTAGGACTAAACCCAGGCCTCACAGTTACCCCTCTCTCCTGGAGGACAGTCACCTGGGCTCTCAAAAACACAGCTTCATGGCAATGGTTGCCACTCTAAAGGGCAGAAGGGACAGAAGAAGCTACAGGACCCAGGGGGTGGACTCCCCAAGGCTAGGATCATGCAAACCACTCACCGTGGGTGATATTTAACTCGTTGCCAATGGCTAAGCTCCAGACTTTGCCTCTCACACTTGGAGGGATTCCCTGCCACCACAAATCTCGAACTTTTCTAGAGCACCACCTGGACAAAAATGGAAGCATGAGTTTACGAGTTTGTTCTCCACAAAGAAATAGTTGTCTACCCAGCCCCAAACCACCAGGAGTTAGGGATTCACAGTTATATAAGACACAGCCCCTGCCCTCAGGGAGCTAAGAGTCCAAGGTTCTGTAAAAATCAGATCAACAATCCCCGTTCACTGGGCAACTAGCGTGATAGGTATTGAAGGATACAGCACAGCAGGGAGCACCACAAGCCAGCAGGCCCAGGGCACTATTCTGGAGCCAAGTTCTGAATAAGCAGTAGCAATTTAAGCACATGAAGAATGAGAAAGAGTTTCTAAGCAAAAAACACAAAAAAGAATGGCCTCCTACAGAAACTGCACATAGCTGCATATGGGTAAGGAGGACCAGGCAGCATTGCTGCAGAGCTGGGGGTAGAAGGCAGACCCCAAGGGCCCTGTGAGGCGAGCCCAGAGAGACAGCAGACAGCCACCACACTACTACACAGGCAGAGCACTCAGGTTTGAGCTACCAAACTTTAATTGTGGAGAAGAACTCTGCTGACTCAGAACATTCTGGACTGCACAAAGTTGTTCAGGTCTGCTGGTCACAATGAACACACACTGCCAAAAGACTGCACAATGCAAAGGTCCTGCAGACTCTCAAGGTGCTCCTGAGAACAGCGCAGTGGGGGAGCACAGGCTTTGAGGCTGTAGATACCAGGAATCTGGAGCAAATTACTTTTCCTCCCTGAACCTGTACCATCCTCTCTAAAATCAAGAGGATGAGACCTACCAGTCAAGCAAGGGTTGTTGTGAGGACTAAGCAGGATAAAGTACAAAAGCATCCAGCACAGCACCTGGTAGAGTCCATGTGCATTCAATGGCAGCTGTTGCATGTGTATGCGCATTCAGATCTCAGCTAACACAGGACAGTGTAGGACAGGCCAGGGGTGGGCTCTACCGCCTCTCAGGGAGCAACAAGGGTTCTGAGAATCTCTATTCTTTTTATTCTTATTCTTTTTTTTTTTGAGTCAGAGTCTCACTCTGTTGCCCAGGCTAGAGTACCGTGGAGTCAGCCTAGCTCACAGCAACCTCAAAGTCCTGGGCTCAAGTGATCCTCCTGCCTCAGC
>CAUYPO010134691.1:0-21691 GCA_963574435.1 Cheirogaleus major
TTTGCTGGTGAGTACATGTGGTGCTTGTTTTTCCATTCTTGAGATACTTCACTTAGTAGAATGGGTTCCAGCTGTATCCAGGAATATACAAGAGGTGCTATATCACCATTGTTTCTTAAAGCCGAATAGTACTCCATGGTAAACATATACCACATTTTGTTGATCCACTCATGTATTGATGGGCACCTGGGTTGTTTTCACAACTTTGCAATTGTGAATTGTGCTGCTATAAACATTCAAGTGCAGGTGAACACTCCTACATTGCTGGTGGGACTGCAAACTAGTTCAGCCTCTGTGGAAAGCAATATGGAGATACCTTAAAGTGATATAAGTGGATCTACCATTTGATACAGCAATACACTACTGGGCATCTACCCAAACGAACAAAAGTCACTCTATGAAAGCAGTTTTTATCTTTAGGAGGAATGACATAACAAAATATTGAATTATATTGTAGTGCCTAAATCAAACAATATTTAGAAAATTCTTGATTTATATATTAAATTTTGAAATATTGTTACTCATGACAAAATATAATATATCAGATCCAAATTTGGCCTATTGCAGAGGCAAAGAATGATGTGCAAGTACATTAGTTTGTGTGTATGTGGATGTTTTAAATGCATATGCTGTAATATAAAGAATACAAGAGAAAGAACAGAGAGAAAGAGAGAAAAAGAGAAGCCCATTATTTTGATATTTTGTTAAGGTCAGAAAGGTTATACTGACTTCATATGTATATTCTTTACTCTGAAACAAATTGGACTAGATTTTTTTTTTTTTTTTGGTATAAGTTACCAGAAAGTTTCATTCAAGCTTTTTCTCATTCCTTTATTTAACAAGAGTCCATGGATATTTACTATATGCCAAGCACTATTGCAGATACAGGGGACAGAGCAGGGTCAAAACAATCATACATAGTGGTGCATGCTAAGGATAAAATAAAACAGAGAAAATAGAGAGTTGTGATGTTACACGGGGAGGCTTTGGGGTGTAGCCATAAACTTTATCTGGGAAAAGAATATTTTAGCAAGTGGCAGGACCCAAGAAAAGAGTGAGTATATTGATTGTGAGAAACACTGAAGGAGCTAATGTGTTTGAAGCAGAATAAAGGAGAGAAAGAAGAATAGGCTAGTAATTTATTTATTTTCACTCTGCTCTGGACAAATCTGGATGACTGCTGTCCAAGGAACATTTTTGTTTTAACGTGAGCCAGAAATAAGGTATTCTGATCTAAAAATAGAGGGTCAACCCTAAACCTGGTTGGAGATGTAAATGCTGTGATCCACTGAATAGGCCAATATAAACCATGTTTTGAATTAAATAATTAATTCCAATTAATCCTGCTAGAATATATCCAATATAAAAAAATTATTTATCGGTCGTAATTTGAATAGATAATATGGCAACCGTCAGCAACTGCCTATCTAGCAGATGAGGTAGATATATTATCAGATCATTTCAATAAATGATACAGCACAGTGAAAGAGCTAGCTAGGTAAGAATGTTCTAGTATTACAGTGTTCAGGGATGTCTTCCTGTAGGACTAGTCGAATTTGACACATCAGTCTTGAGGAATGATTGAGAGTTAGCATGAAGGAAAACAGAAGGGCGATAAAAAAAGAAGAATTTGCAGAAAAGGAAGATTTCTGGTTGAATGGAGCGGGAACACCTCTAAACAATTGAAAGACATCTGCAGCTGGTCCCCAGAACTGCAGGAGAGAGTGAGGGAAGTTGAAAAGCTAGTTCAGGATCAGTCCACAAAGCATCTGCAGGCCTGTGAAGAACTCTCGTCTTTTGACAATTGGAAGCCAGTGAAAGACTTTAAGGAGAGGAATAATATAATGAGATCTGCATTTTGAAAAGAAACATAAGACACGAGTTTTTGACTTTCAGCGGCTCATAACGTATGGGAAAGAGAATCACATACGTAATACTCTTTCACAAGGCACATTAATGAGTCCTTAAGCACAGATAATAACATAGTACCACTTGGAACATTCAAATGCTTTGCCTTTAATGTTCTGTTCAATTTTCCATTTGCATTTGGCTTTTGTTTTATAACTGTAATACTCAATTCCTATTACTTTATGAAGACTTTGAAAAGGGACATTTACACAGTGACTGAAAGTATTTATTTATAAGTACAAAATTAAGCAAAAGTGCTGGAAATTTTTTGAATAGATTGTCTAAGATAAAAGTATACACAATTGATTTAAAGACAAATTGAATCAGAGGATTCATGATATCACTGACTTTCCACTCACTGCCGGTAGAGAAGTATAAGAATTAATTAGCACCAGTTCATCTATGATTAACTGGACTACTAGAAAATATTTTTAAAATTTTATATTTGCATTGAGATCAACTTAAATTTAAATTTTGTTTTCATTGGTTTTTTAAAATTAAAAATTCTATAATTTATATAGAAACTTCAACATATGTGGAAAAAAACCCAAAAAAAGTAAGTGGTATCTAGTCATTATTGGCTTAATTTTGAAAATAGTTTGTGAACACTCTCCATTACCTTCAGTAGCAAATTGTGGAAATTATATAAATTGCAGCTGAACTCAGAAAAAATATGAGTTTCTGAAACTCTAAACACTAATTGTCAGAGAAGAAAAATTTTAATATATGTGTCTCTATGACTCATCTTTGAATACACACTCCTTCTATCTGACTTTCACAAAATTATTTCTACTTTTTCCACCTAAATTTATCAGATTCTTACAACTGGGAATATTCTTTAAATTCAGACTATATCTCAAAGGTAAACTGATTAACATTCATTATTGAGTACATATCATAGGGTAGTACTTTCAATATATAGTGTTCTATTTAATTATCCTGCCCATCTTTTGGGGGAGCAATTACTTTTCACATTTTGCAAATGGAAAACTCAAGTTCTATAATATCACATAACTGATAAATGGCAAAACTAGAGCTTTAATTCTGTCTACCTTACTCTCAAATCCATTCATTTTTATCATACTACCTTCCCAAGAATCACATTAAAATGCACGCACATTTTAGAACTTGAAAGTTAGGATAGTGTAAAACTGTCATGTCTTTTTCCCCAAGGAATACTAAGTAAATTATCAATGGCAAAAATCTCAGTACAGATTGCATCACTTAAAGTTATTAACTACTATTAGGAAGGTGAGAGGAGATTTTAAGGGAATGGTTCACATCAGAAAAGATTGATAAGACAGGATGCTAACCAGGGAGAGACCTCAAGCTATACCATCAAAAGGGAGAAGGGGACCATGCCAGAGTACGGATTCAGACAGACGTCTTTGACTTCACAGTAGATTCTGTGGCCAGCCTTTATGTCATATAAATGCATTTCTGTAAGCTGCCACAGACCAATGTATCTCAACATCAGCACTATTGACATTTTAGCAGGATTACTCTTTGACATTGGAGGCTGGCCTATGGAGGCTGGCATAATGTTTAGCTATATCCCTATTCTCTATTCACTAGATGCCAGTAGCATCCCCTTAAGATAACTTAAGACTAAGGCTATTTTTTAGTGCCCAGTGTGATAATAAAAAATGTCTGCAGCAATGGTCAAATGTCCCTGAGCAGCAAAGTCAACCTCAGTTGACAATAACTGTTATATAATATTCTGAGCATTGCTTCCTAGAAATGTGTATCTGAGAATATTTTGGCTAAGCTAAGGCTAGTCTTAATCTTTTCCAAAGAGATAATATAACTCAGAACCAAGGAAAAGATTTTTACAAGTAGTTTGTATACTCCGAGTTTAGTGAAGTGCATAGCTGCAAAGTAGGCAGATTGTCTAGGAGTGCCATTGATGGGTGTGAGTGAGGTCAATTAAAACTGTGTGAGCTGAGTAAGCATTTTCCCATGCTTAATGATTTCAGAACATCTTTTGCTATAATGCATTAGGTTGGCCACTTTAAAGAGTGATTGATCAAAGGAAAGAAATTGCATAGCCAATAAAATTGATAACAAATTTGAGAGAAATCAAGTACCACTCTTAGGAAAGCTGTTTATGTGTAACATCCATGAGAAACAATCATTATGAAGACATATTCACTGCTTACTGATAATTTTAAATTAAGAGTATAATATATATGTGGTACAGAAATAGATAACTTAAGACTAAGGCTATTTTTTAGTGCCTGGTTAACCAAACATTGATTTCAATGAAAAATTGAAGCTGCAAATAGGAAAGAAGCTTATAGAGTGTGGATTGCACTTATTGCAAAATTGTGCAAAATCAACTGCAGGGCAGTAATTGGTCATTTCTGAAATACTTTATAATGTGACAACAGTTTTGTGTAAACTCAAACAAATATAAATCTTTGTCTCAAGAGTCCTAAGGGACCTGGCACAATCTTTCCACCAGGACGTCTTCTTTTACAGCCTCATTACACTTGCCAGTGATTCATGGGTGTTAGGCTTGACTGAGAAGGGTAGAAGGAGCTAAGGAACTCAGTATGCCATACTTCAAACATGCAAATGAGCATATTTCACTGGGACTAAAAGGCAACATTTCTAAAAAGAAATGGATTAATCTCTGTCCGTTCTTATTATCCTTTTGTTGAGAGTTTCAAAGTAATCCAAATCCATGGAAAAACACTTTCAGAGTAACATTGCATTGCATCTTTAAAGCTGGACAGAACAATTTTAAAGATTATCAAGAAGTACTCTGATGTAGGGAAAGCAAAGGGATAACAAGAGGCAGGAGCAATGCATGTAGAATAGAAATGGATTAAGAACAGAATCTGTTGGACATCAGATATGTTAAGATGTGGCCAAGTTATAATTCAGTGAAAGGAATTCTTTCTATTGGGGTAGAACAGAGTCTAGGACACCCCTGACATAATACTGATAGGAAAAACCTCTTTCCTCAGATTAGGCCTAATCCTTTTTGAGTCTCTTAATCCAGGGCAATGTCATCATGCATTTTTTGAAGGGGTGGGGGAAGAAAAGGGAGACTAATACTCTCAATACTGCTAATAGATGACAAACAAACCAGTGACAAACACTGAGAAACCAGTGTTTTATTTAACTTGGTGTCCATAGCATTGTCCATCATGCCTAGCATATTGCAAGTGCTGAAAAAATGTGACCCGATATCTGTGTAAACAAAAGTTTACTTTTAAAATTAAATTGTTATATTTAACATAAATAATATTCTATCAGGCAGATTATCGAAGCCCATTTAAAAACTCTTTAGCAGCAACTCTCCTGTAAACCATGTAAATTCAGTTTTTTCATAATACCATCGTATCCAGGGCTTTTGATAATATAATAATATGACATATTATATACAAAATTAAACTGAAGAAGTGAGTATACACACATGGAAAAGATAAATACAAAATAATTTGTTCATTTTTTGAGACATAAAATAGAATTCCTCTGAGTTTCTAGAATACAAGTGATTTCAATAAATTAAGCAGATTAAGTATTATGGATTATTACTAAAAATAGCATTGAAAACCATTAGCAAGCAGAACATAAAAAGCTTATGTGTATTTCTGATAAAGCTTAGGAATTATGCTACTAGTGACTCATATACTATTGTTACCTTAATAAAGCAGAAAATGTAAATAGTTAAAAAATATGTTCTATCTATTATGTCAAAAAGTAGTGTTTCAGACAAAATCCACGTTTAAGAATAGCTATAAGCTTAGAAATAACCAAAAATACAAAAGCTGACTTACACAAATCAAATTTGCTTTGTAGGTCAGACTTTTATTTCTGAGCTTTGGATTCATGTATCTCAACGCTGGTTGGTCATTACAACCTTTATAAGATATGGATAGTTGAAATTTAATATAACAAAAATTGAGTTAATCATATTTCCTTCTAAACTGGCCTCTCTTTGAATATTAAGTTTTTGGTACAATCATTTAGAGTAAGCTAAATCTGTCTCTGGCTGGGCAAAGTGGCTTATGCCTATAATTTTAGCACTCTGGGAGGCTGATGCAGGAGAATTGCTTGAGTTCAAGAGTTCGAGACCAGCCTCAGCAAGAGCGAGATCCCATCTCTATTAAAAATAGAAAAATTAACTGGGCTCTGTGGTGTGTGCCTGTAGTCCCAGCTACTAGGGAGGCTGACTCCTTGAGCCCAGGAGTTTTATGTTGCTGTGAGCTATGATGTCACCTAGGCAGGACTACAGAATGAGACTCTGTTTCAAAAAAAAATACAAATAAAAGATAAATAAATCTGTCTCATTCTTCTCTCAAAACTTCAATGAATCAAATTAATCACCAGGTCCTGTTGATTTTGTCTCCTAATACGCTCAGGAATTAGTTTCCAATTCTGGCACACCTATTGCCACTGCCCTGGTCCAGATTCACATTATATTTTATTGTAGCATTACAAGAGTATTACAAACTGTTCTTATCAGCTTTGAACTTATTCCCCTCAATACCGCCATCTATCTACTGTAATCTCACCAACCCACTCTCTTGCCTCAAAATTGTTCTGTGACTACAGACCACCATCCTGCAGCATTTCATCCTTAGCATACTATTTCTCATTCACTTTGCTCATGCTGCCACCTGCAGGTTTACTTCCCACTACCCCCAGCACACACTACATCATGTACAGCTCTTCATTTTTTTTTTTATTTCAGCATATTATGGGGGTACAAATGTTTAGTTACGTTTATTGCCCTTGCCTCTCCTCTCCCCCTGAGTCAGAGCTTCAAGAGTGTCCATCCGCCAGACAGTGCACATCGCACTCATTATGTATGTATATACCCATTCCCTCCCCCCTCCTGCCATTTGCACAATGCCCTATGAATGTTATTCCTATATGTACACTTAGGTGTTGACCAGTTAAAACCAATCTGCCAATGAGTACATGTGGTGCTTATTTTTCCATTCTTGGGATACTTCACTTCGTAGAATGGGTTCCAACTCTATCCCGGAAAATATAAGAGGTGCTATACCATCATCGTTTCTTATAGCTGAATAGTACTCCATAGTATACATATACTACATTTTATTAATCTACTCATGTATTGATGGGCACTTGGGTTGTTTCCACATCTTTGCAATTGTGAATTGTGCTGCTATAAACATTTGAGTGCAGATGTCTTTTACTATAGAATGTCTTTTGTTCCTTTGGGTAGATGCCCAGTAATGGGATTGCTGGATCAAATGGTAGATCTACTTGCATCTCTTTAAGGTATCTTCATATTGCTTTTCACAGAGGTTGCACTAGTCTGCAGTCCCACCAGCAATGTATGAGTGTTCCTGTCTCCCCACATCCATACCAACATTTATTGCTCTGGGACTTTTTGAAAAGGCCATTCTCACTGGAGATAAGTGATATCTCATTGTGGTTTTGATTTGCATTTCCTTGATGATTAGAGATGTTGAGAATTTTTTCATATGTTTCTTAGCCATTATTCTGTCTTCTTCTGAAAAGTTTCTGTTCATGTCCTTTGCCCACTTTTGTATAGGGTGGTTTGATTTTTTCTTGCTGATTTTTCTGAGTTCTAAATAGATTCTGATTATCAGCCCATATAGCAAAAGCAATCATAGGCAAAAAGAACAAAATGAGAGGCATCAATTTACCAGACTTCAAACTATACTACAAGGATATAGTAACTAAAACAGCTTTCCACTGGCACAAGAACAGGGACATAGACCAGTGAAACAGAAGTGAGAACACAGATACAAAACCATCCTCATATAGCCATCTAATCTTTGACAAAGCACACAAAAACATGCACTAGGGAAAAGAATCCTTATTTAATAAAAGGTCCTGGGAAAACTGGATAGCCATATGTAGAAGACTGAAACAGGATCCACACCTTTCACCTCTCACAAAAATCAACTCACTGTGGGTAACAGACTTAAACCTAAGGTGTGAAACTATTAGAATTCTAGAAGAAAATGTTGGAAAAACTCTTATAGATGTTGGCTTAGGCAAAGAATTTATGGAGAAGACCCCAAGGCAATCACAGCAACAACAAAAATAAATAAATGGGACCTGATCAAATTAAAAAGCTTCTTCATAGCCAAAGAAACTATCATGAGAAGAAACAGACAACCTACAGAATAGGAGAAAATATTCATATGCTACACATCCGATAAAGGACTGATAACTAGAATCTATTCATTTTTTCATCTCTTTCTTCCTTGTACCATAAGAAAAATCTTGTGTCAGCCATCTTTTATCCCAAGGGACTAGCATAGAGCCTGGTCTATAGTAGGTACTGTTAAAACATAAACTTAGGGACATCAACATTTTAAAGAGTTTTTTTGAGCATTTAACAATTCATGAATTGGGCAGCATAAGACTGCAAGCACTTTAGCAATGTTTGGGGGAGAGGATGGGGTAAGGGTGAGATAGAAGCTTTCTTTTATGAAGTTTTCACAGAAGCAAAACAAACAAAACATATTTGATTGGTTAGAGTGGAAGTTCCTTAGTTAGAGGTTAGTTGGCAGTTTCTGATTCATGAAGTCTCTAGTTTCATTTTACTGTTTACATTGTGCTTTGGAAAGCTCAGAGGCCCCTAATTTCCCTACAAATAAATTGTTTAAACAGTATGGAATAATTTTTGAGTAAATTATCTGATCCATAATTGGCAAGCATGGTGATGGTGCTGACATTTAAGGATAACCCTTGCACCTAGAGCAAATAATCTTCCAAATTACAGACTTTTTCCCCCCTCCATTGCCTAACAGTCCAACATGGGCACTGCATATCCAAGGGTGGCTTTCTGCCATGTAAGATCCAAGTTCTTTCCAACTTGCTGCACTATCATTTCACTGGGTCTTGAAATCTTCTGCTTTTGATCAGCAGTAGGAATGGGAGAAAATAGAGAAGACCAAGCCACTTCTTAAAAACCCCACATTAGCAAGAATTAGACACAAAGCCATGTCCGGATATAAGCAGAGCTAAATAATATAGCCATTTTTCTCTGGGAAGCTACATCCACTATATTTCTCCTTTGTGAGTATTCTGTGCATAGCTAACCAGCTCTACCACATGACTTAAGAAAGCAAGACCATATGTGTTGTATTTCAAAGAAAGCTAACCTTTTCCAAACATGTTAGTAAAGAGTGGATTTCAGTTATCTGGAAAAGGCCTTTAGGTGGAACTTTTTTATTATCCACAACTCTGGGTAAGATTTGGGGTAGCATCCACCTTGGAAATGATTTTCAAAAACAATTAAGCCCATGCAAGTTTGCTTTGGACCTCCAGCAAGTTATAGGACCTGTCCAATGAGATTAGGCATATGGAATAGCTCAGATCTTCCTACAGTAATTACATTTCACCTCTTTAAAACCAGATGTTCTCCAGTGCAGGGATAGCTGCATGTTTGCTGAAGCAGGTGGAATGTCTCCAAACAGTTCTACTTTTCAGATACTACAATTTGGAATAAAAGAGGAAGTCTCTTTTCACCTTTCAAGATAGTCCTTAAATTTCACTTATCAAAAACATCCTTTTCGAGAAAATTGCTAGATTTCTTCATAGGAATAATCAAATAACTTTATCTGCAATTGCACATACTCCCCCATTCGAAGTATATAAAATTAAATGAAGAAGTTACCCAATAGAGATAGGCAGGTGCTATATAAACACATCTGTAGGTCATTTAAAAATTACTATCATCACTCTTTTCATTAAAATGACATGCATATATTTAGAAACTACTTTTCAAAAATCTAATGAAAGGCTGTCCTTGATAACTTCTCTATATGTTCACCTATAAATCAGCACTAAAGTCCTTTACATAATGAGCTGCAGATTCTTGGGGGAAAAGAAGTCTTGATTTGTGCTCCTATTTTTAAAAAATATGTAGAATGAAACTTTATCCTGTTTGCTCATATCGTTTATACATTTGTTGCCACTGTATATGTTTAAAGGTGTTTGTTTCAGATTTTCAGAGTCCTAGACAAAAGGAATTTTCTAAAATCACATTTCCACTAATATAGAGATGATTGTATTATAATAGAGAAAGAAATACATAGTTAAAGGCATATCAAAATTCATACACATATCTAAGAGTGCCAGTTTTTCATGTGGAGAGTCTCAGCGCATCTCTATTGAGTTCATTGCATACTTTCAGTAAATCATTTATGCCAACATGGTGTCATGGATAAAGTCTAAATTTGTATATGAGAGTTACAACAGCTATTTTCTGCCTGAGTACTCAAAGTCTCACTAAGGCCTGTCTTTTGGTCCCGTGTTCACGGAATCTCCAGGCTACACAGCACTGCACAGGAGGTGGAAAGATAAACTTGTTAAGAAAATAATGTATTTCTGTGATCATCTCACACATAATTTTGAAATTTAATCCTTCTTGTATAGAGTTTCATATAAGGTCATTTCATAGTGTGCATATATTGAGAAAGATAACTAATGTACATAATTTACTGAAGCAGACATCTGTCAGAGGTAAATCAATGAGGTCATTTTTAAATTGAAATCTGTGAACAAATCCATGGGAACAAAATACAATGCTAACAGAATAGCAACTTCTGATATAAACACCTCTGGATTACATTTATAACATTTCATGTTGAATACACTAAAATTAAAATCCCCAAACACCACCAAGAATTCCTTTGTATAGCCAATGCTAACAACTTTGAAGTCTCATTTAAAAAATGCAGTTTAGTCTTTACACAAAGCATAAACAACATAATATATTTAGTTTCTACTATTTATTAGGTAAAAGACTCTGGTACTTTGATTCTATATTTTTATATAGACAGTAGAAACATTTCAGAGAGATTTTATATATTCTATCTTTGGTTGTATTCATTCTACATTGCTTTATGATTATGATAACCAATAGATAATGCTAAAAAATTTTCAAAGAGTTCTGGAGGCTAACTATAACCCTTCAACCAAACTGGACATTGAAACATAAAGACTTATTTATATTAAGGTTTAATTAAAAGAAATAGCCTTTTTAAAGAAAGCATATGCTGCAGTTGCCTCATTCTGTTGATATTGCTGTTTTATGACTAATAGATGTTAAAAATATATACTCCACAGAAAGCATTCCATTACATCAACTTTTCTTTCTATAGTATGCTTATTTTTACCAATTAAATCTGGCAATACCATAAAAATGATGACAAGACTATGACAAAAATGTGCATTTACCTTTTATTTTAGTTTATCTTTCTTTTAAAAATCATGCTAGTTATAGTTGAAGGTGAAAGTACAAGCTGTGTTTTCAAGAGGTGTTTTTCCTCGGTAGAATAATGTCACGGGGAAACACTATGGATATCCATCAAAGTAAAACCTACAAGGACATAAGAGCTCGTTATTAGCAAACATTGTTTGTAACCTTCATATGGCTTCAGCATTTCTGTCATAGAATGGCAAATAGAATGAGAGATTAAAGCATATCATACCCTCAAAATTAACATCACCACATAAATTATGGCTTTTATAAATCTAAAAGAAACTATTCCTTACTTTAAAACAATGAATTATTACAGCCTCCAATCTTTGTAATAAAATGTTACAGTGGGTTCAAGTTCAGTTAGGTCAATGCTGGCTTCAGGTTAACATTATTGATTGAAACTTGCTAAAGCATCCTGGCAGATAGATGCAATAACTTCGTTCAGGAAACGAAACTGAGGAACATACCCTTGTGGTTCTGATGCTTGTTCTGGATTGTATGCTTGTTCCCTACAGCAAAAAACACCTAGGAGAAATGAATGAAAGATAAATTTAGGATTCTGGAAAATGCAGAATCACATCCTAATGCAAACATTAGAAATGCATTTGCAATTAGATTTTCATGTTTTTAAAAAACAGTTTTTATAAAGGAATATTTTATTATTATTCATATTCTAAAATAACAAAACTTTAAAAACAATAGTGTGTGGGTTTTCTGATTTTAAAATTATAGTAAAAGCATTCTTTGTGGGTGAAGAATTTGGAGGGTTTTTTTATTCTTTTTATTTTTTCTTAGATCATTCTCTCTTTTAAACAAGGTTGATGAGATGATGAGACATATTGGAATGAAGGCTGCAATCTGCTATAATGGAGGAGGGCTTTTCTCTGTGCCACCCCGTCTGATACAGTTAATGTGTGCATCTATGACCTTGACAATTTTCAACAAATGTACTTGAAGTAAAAAGAACTATACTTCGGGCAAAATATCATAGTGATCAAAACCTTTGGTGGTTAAATTGACTAAAAATATTGGCCCATTATTCAATTTATTTTATTTCTGTTAGTAATAGCCTTGGTTGACAGAGAGATTACTGGGTGCTTTTTTTGAAATTTATGAACAGTATTCCAGTTTAAAGAAAGTAATCCACTGCTGATTTTATGCAGGATGTACCATTAGAATCATAAACCTTTGTGCTGTTTATTTGTTGTTTGTTTATTTGTAGAATGGTAAGCTACAGAGATGACATTTGAAAATAGATAAATGGAAAATTCTAAAAAATAGAATAACTTGCACTCTATGTCAAGCACATATGTACACCTGAATATCCACTAAAATGGGTAAACTCTCACATTTAAAAATTGAAATAGCACTATTTGAACTTTTTCCTCTGTGAGCATCTCTCAGGAAGATGAACATTTCTATAATTGAAATTATCATGTGCATTCTGACCCTAATTGGGTAAGTTTTATATTAGGTTCACACCAAGCAATCATGGAAGCAATTATGGGCACTTGTCCTGGGGCTGCCATAGCCCAGGTGCTGCTGTCTGATTGTCATTTGGTAATTACCTTGGTACTTCCCAACTACTCCTTAGCATCAGTTAAGCGATGCAACATACTTCAAGTAAGTGAAGTCTCCTTGGAAGTACAAGTAAATACTTAATTATTTAGTTCGCTGCTTTATATAGGTGCTGTCTGTTCAGCTGAAGTGTACAGATGTATAATGAAAATTATCTTCTGAAAGACCTGCAAAGAAGTCAAATTAGAGATAAAATTTTTGCAATTAGCCACACAGTTCCTTTTGAAATATGGAAAATACTTTAAATAAAAGTGATGATAGAGGCATTGCCAACTTTAGGATTTTTCAAGTCTTTGAAGTCTGACTTTGCAGAACAGATTGTAAATCTCTGGCCCATTACACACCTGCAGAGATTTTGGTGTTTTATTTCTCTTGGGTGAAACTGCAGAAGCCCAAACCATGTTAATCACTGTCAGAACCAGTTGTATAAAATGCCAAAATGCAGTGAACCAAGTACTTTATAATAAATATGACAATGCAGTCAGAATGTTGTTTTGTTAAGCTTGTTATTTGTGGTAATTTTTCATTTACAATCTTTGAAAAGAGAGAGTTCTAAGGCTTTTTTCAGAAATTTTTTAACCACAGGGGAGAAGTCAGAATATTGTATAAATAAGACTTTAAGTACTTGTATAATAATTAATACAGACAAAATTAATAAACTAATTTAATGGTAGCATTTGTTTTAAATACCTTAAAATGTCTGTTTTTGAAAAAACAAAACTTTAGTATCACCACTAAAATTTAAAAACCTAAATATTAAATTACTATAAATTACTATATATGTCATGCTATAAATGGCATATAATTCTTAAAAGAATGAATGTTCTAACTGTATTACTTAATATCAATCTTTTATTTTATGTTTCTTTCTATTTTTAATGGAATCTGATTTTTACCAAATGGTAGATTTAATGATTGAGGTATGGAAAAACAATTTTAATCTTTTACTAGAGCTCTTATTTGAAATGAACATTGAATCAACTAAATTTAAAATTATTACAGCTAATATAGCTATGTCATTGGTTTTTCCTTACATCGTATTCTGACATATGTTTTCAACTGATTTCTCAAAGGAAACACTCTATGTCAAAAAGGATAAATATGCCTTAAATTGATGTATCCAGTTAATGATGAATGGGTTTGATATATAGTATAAAAATTAAGAGTATATCTTAATGTTCACACATCCTCTGATGAAAAAAATTTTAATAGCATGTTATTTGAATAACCACTTATATAAATCTAAAATATTTTAAATTTACTTATAGTCAACACTTGTTTCTTGCTAATCAACACATAAGTAAAATGTCTTATGTTATTATTCAGTTCCATAAATATTTATTTTGCACTTCTCTGGCACTAATGTAATATACAGAAAGGATGCAGAAGAAGTAGAATACATTCTCCTGGGCTACAGAATTGTACTTAGAATACAATAACATTAAGGCTGATTAAATAACCCTCTCTATGTATTAACACTTCAACAATGTTAACACACTATTTTGCAATTGTCTGTTCACTTTTTGGAGCCTTAAATCAAGATCATAAGGTACCTGAGTAGTTACCATATATATTCACCATTGTATTATTCACTCTCAGGACAATGCCTGGCACATAATAAGGGATCAAATAAATATTTGTTTACTGAATGGGTTAATTAAATTCTTAATTGCTATGGGAATTAGAGAAAAGTTGATACAGTATAGAGTGCTTCCATACTACATATATATATATTTGCTCCCCTGAAGTCAACATTATACAAGCATGCAATGCTGCTATTGCCTATTTTTCATCCCTGTGACTTGTACTGAAATTGAGTGATACTAATATATACGCTCATATAATGGTATACCTGTCTCTGTTCACTGTCATATTCTTAAAGTTTCTACCACATGCATCTGTGTGCCACATAATTAAGCAAATAGATTACATTGAGAATCAGGAATCTTCAGTTAAAGACTACCTAAAATTGATAGTATGACCTTCTCAAAAGAGTGATGAGAATTGGAATGGTATGCTTTCCTCATTTAAATCTTGGGGGATGTTGAGTCTACAGCATTGAAGAAATAATTGAACTAAAAAAAAACACTAATGAATTATCCACAAAAATTAATTTGGGTGCATTTGTATGGCCCCTTAGCAAAGACGTCTTTTCAATAATTTTTGCAATTACTAAAGCTATTATTAACTGAATTTTGTGTATGACTAGAGCACTTGAATACTTATAACTTTTCAGTTTCAAGGCTCTGAGTTATACATCACTAACTATTGTTCATTGGTGATAGAGAGGCATTGTATCGTTCACAGACCACTAGCTTCTGATGATCTAATTTTATCTTCAACAATAGTTACAAGGAAGAGCAAAAACTACAGTGTTGAAAATGGTGTTTTAGCAATTGTACACATAAATGATTAGAGGGGAGTAGGATGAGCATTTTGTGGGCCAATATTATTTCCAGACATTTCCCTACAGTCAATTCATAATTTTTCCATAAATTAGTATTAGATAGAGGAGATGATCAGATAGACTATCTATCTATGTATATATCTATCTCTCTATATATACACACACACATAAACATATATCTGAAAAAATTTAGCTAGCAATGGAAAACCTACATTTATTTTGCCTTCTTCACCTGTTTTACATACATATACATATATTCTAGAAATGTATATTTTTCAAAATTCCTACATATCTCCTCTCAAGTAGAACATACTTTATCCTAGCAGGAAATATAATACATTTCTAATTATTTTTGTAGAGAGTTTAGAAGTATCCAGATGAATAGGTAAGGGAATATTGTCACTCATTACTTTCTCTCTCTATTTAAAGACCCCTCATTTTATGAGATCCTTGTCTCAGTTGCCCATCTTATCCATTGGTTGAAGGTGTCATGCAATCTCTTGTTGCTCATCAACCTCCAACTCTATCAGGATAAAGAGACTAAGCAAAACCAAATGACTGTTTTACTTTATCTTGGATAAATTAAAATCTAAATTAATGAAATAACATTCCAAGCAATTGTGATTTATTTCTTTCTTCGTATTCCTTTCTTCCTTCTAAATCAGTTTTTTGATAATGAGGGATTTTTTAAGCATCAAAGATGTCATTGAAGGATGACAGAAGCTTTTAAAGGTTTTAATTCTAATTTAGTAGTAACTTGCTGAAGTAAACTCTGAACATATATAGGATAAAATTTTCAAATATTAAAATGGAGAATTGGACTAAAGTGCTCATGTAATTCTTAAAACAGCATATATGCACCACATAATGACATTTTGGTCAATGAGGAACCACATATGTGATGCTGGTCCTGTAAGAGTACAATGGAGCTAAAATGTTCCTATTGTCTAATGATGTTATAGCCATCATAAAGTAATAGGGTAAAGCATTACTCACATGTTTGTGAGTAATGCCGGTGATGCCGGTGAATGATGCCGGTGAAAATGAACCTACTGTGCTGCCAGTCATGTCAATTATAATATATAAAATTATGTATAATACATACTCGATAATGATTATAACAATTATGTTACTGATTTATGTATTTACTATGCCATACTTTTTATTGTTATTTTAGCGTTCACTGTTTCTACATATAAAAAAGTAAAAAGTTATCTGAAAAACATCCTGAAGTAGGTCCTTCAGAAGCTAATCCAGAAAAACGCATTGTTATCATAGAAGATGACAGTTCTGTGTGTGTTATTGCTCCTGAAGGACTTTCTGTGGGACAAGATGTGAAGGCCTAAGACAATGATATCAATGGCCCTGACAGTGTGTAGGCCTAGCTTAATGTATATGTGTCTATGTCTTCGTTTTTAACAAAAAAGTTTAAAAAATAAAACAATGTAAAAACAGATAAAAGCTTATAGAATAATACAAAGAAAGGAAATATTTTGTCCAGCTGTATAAGGTGTTTGTGTTTAAACTGTTACGACAAAAGAGTCAAAAAGTCACAAGTCTTAAAAAGTTTATAAAGTAAAAAACCTAACAATAAGCTAAGGTTAATTTATTAATGAAGAAAGAAAATGTTTTATATAAATGCAATGTAACCTAAGTGTACAGTGTTTATAAAGCCTACAATAGTATACAGTTATGTCCAAAGCCTTCATATTCACTTACCACTCACTTGCTGACTCACTTATAGAAACTTCTAGTTCGGCAAGCTCTGTTTATGGTAAGTGCCCTATGTAGGTGTACACTTGTTATCTTGCATACCATATTTTTACTGTAGTTTTTCCATGTTTAGATATACAAATACTTACCATTGTGCTATAATTGCCTATAGTGTTCAGTACAGTTATAGGCTACATAGGTTTGTAACCTAGAAGCAATAGGCTGTATCATAAAACCTGGCTGTGTAGTAGTCTACACCATTTAGGTTTGTGTAAGTATACTCTGTGATGTTTTCATACCCATGAAATTGCCTAAGGACCCATTTCTTAGAACTTATCTGTGTCGTGATGTTAGGCAATGCATAAGTGTTGTATGTATATACTGTGTATATACATACACAGTCACCCCTCCGTATTTGTGGGTTCTGAATCAAAACCCAATAAAAATGACAATACAACAATAAAAATAATATAAATAAATAATACAGTATAACAACTACTTATATTGCATTTACATTGCTTTAGGTATTATAAGTGACTAGAGATGATTTTAAGTATACAGGAAAATGTGTGCAGGCTATATGCAAATATTACACCATTTTATATAAGGGACTTAAACATCTGAGGATTTTGGTATCCACAGGGGATCCTGGAACCAATGTTCCACAGACACCAAGGTATGATTGTATGTCTGTGTATGTGTGTGTGTGTGTGTGTGTAGTTAATCCTTGAATAACACAGGTTTGAACTGCATGAGCCCACATACACATCGATTGTTTTCCAACCAAAGGAGGATGGAAAATACAATATTTAAGGGATGCAAAACCTAAATGTACAGAGGGCTGCCTTTTCATATACACGAGTTCCAGTCTGATCTGAGACTTGAGTCTGTGCAGATTTTGGTATGGAGGTGGCATGGGACCACTCTCTCCAGTATACTGAGGAACGACTATGTATATATGAAAACTCAGACACACTAGATCTTTTGATAAAGAGTAACCATGTTTGTTGGACTAAGTTTTCTGTTCTTCTCTTAATCTGTGGAGCTGTGAAATGGCAATATTTTAAAGAGGCGAAGAAAAACACCTGGATAATCCATTGACTCGGCTCTATCAGTCTTTGATAAACCCTTGAAGTGTTGGTGTGTTGAAGAAAAATTAATTCCATACAGTAGTCCTAAAGGAAATCACCACTGGAACTCTGCAAGGTGTTTAAGTAAAAGACTTCATTTTAAATGACCCCAAATATATTTTGACAATATGCACCTCATGGATGGAAAGAAATGCCTATGTTTAAAAAAACAGCAAAATCAATAGAAAGATTAAAAGGGAATTTACATTCTTACCTAAAAAAGTATAAGAGCAAATATGTGATTATATTTTAAATTATATATTAAATTAGTGATTATAAGTGCTAAGTTATACCTATTTTGATCAAAATTTATGCATTATATATATATTCTTTATAGCTACCTATACTATTTCTAAATATCACCTGGAGTCAATTTTAACTCAATAAAGGGGGAAGATCGAATTGGATTTTATTATATAGGTATCCTGGCCCATATTTAGGATGTCCAGATATTTGAGGGTCTAATACTAGAAATTCAGTATAGTACTAAAGACGTATTTCTAATTCATTAGTTCCATATTGTTAGTTTCTAGACTTTTGATGGTTCATCAGGTAAAAACACCAGTTAGTCATTTGTTTATTCAATAAACATTATCTTAGGAGGTTACTCTGTGCCAATTACAGATACTGACTATGTGATTTAATACATATTTTCTAATCCCCTAAATAACGTATGACTTAGGTATATTATTCACATTTTTGAAGAGAGAAAATTCAGGGTGAGAGAAGCAAAATACTGTGCTAAGTTGATACCACTACATGCTCAGAGAGTCAGGATTTGAAGCCAAACTTATTTGATTCCAATTAAAGTTCTTTCCACTATGTGACTTAACTTTTTCTTCCAATCTCTTGTTCCTGCTCAATTACTCTTCCTTCCCAATAAACACAAATTCACTATCTTCATAGCTGCCAAGAAGGAATAGAAAGAACAGAAAATAAAGGAAAAACAGTGGTAGAAACAAATAAGCTAACAAAATTTGAATTGGAAACCAGTTCAACTTGTATCTGTCTATTAAAAATTAATGTACAAAATGCTTGCTCTTCCTTTGATTTTTATACATAATCATTTTCAAGACTTAGTTTCCAATTCCTTTTTCCAGACCATTCAGCATTATTAACCTCTCTCACTATAAACATTTCAATACCAAATTCTTTAGCCAATTGTACACTATAGTTTACTTGCACCAGTGAATAAATGCATTTGTGATTATTCCCCTGCTATTTCATATATTTCAATAACCACATTTAAAGTTACCTAAGTAAATCAGTTTTATGCTAAGCATTTTATATGCATCGTGTAATTTAATCTTTATAGGAACTTTATGAAATAGGTACTATTGTATCTCATTCAACAGGTATAAAACTAATGATTGTCAAAGAACATCCAAGCCCCTTGGACCTTCGATCCTTTACACTAGATTGGATTGTACTTTAGGTGTACTCTTAAACGGCACACTCTGTTTTATCATACATGTCTTCTAAATTCTATGTATGTTACTTAACTGCACTTGAGTTTTAATATAACATTACTAACTATATTCCAATGGGATTTAGTAACTGAAACGATAATGCAACATTTTTAATACAACCTCACAGCAGGGACCATGAGATGAGGTTTTTGATAATTAGCCACAGAGTTAACTAATCGGTTGATTAATTTAAACTACTTGAAACATCATTTTATTAATCTCATTGGAAATGTAGTAGAGGAGGAAAAATTAGAGTAAAACATGTTAGAAATGTTATATAAAAAAGGGCAACTGTAAAAAGAAGATGAAGCCATTAAACATAATAAAAATTAGTCAAGGAACTAGAAATTTGATATTAATGTTTAAAAGGATGAAAATGAACTGAACATTACACAAATTTTATAAGCATGTATATTTTGAAAAAAGGATCCATGTGATGCTTTACTTTTTTAACTTGTTGGAATTTTCTTAGTTCAATAATGATGTGTCATCCTGATCATGTTTTTGAGAAAGATCATTGTTTGGCTATCCCTATATTAAATATCAAAATTACCACATATGTTGTTTGGACTTTATAAACATTACTTTAAAACTTATTTGATTAGATTATTTTGCTTTTAAAATGAAAAAGAAATTAGTATTCTAAGAGAATATTTGCATTTAAAATATAATGCCAGAAGACAAGGTTTTCAATGAACTAGAATAAAAGTTTGTTTTCTTTAATATCACAGTTTGAAATATTAATTTCTACTGAAAATTCCTTTTAGTAAATAAATATTTCACAGTATTAAAACACTTATTAAATTTACCACATCCTTAAATGGAAAATGCTTCCTCCATAACAGAATCTGTCCCAGCTTTCATTTAATTTGCACTTATTTTCTGTTTTTTTTTCCTTCGCTTGTAAGAAGAGCTTATAATAATGAACATGATATTTGCTTAATGAAGAATGCATTGCGTATTTAGAGATCTACATATTTATGTGACCTTCTTTTGTTCATAAATGCTAATATTTATTGCTTCTTTGTTGAGATTTTATTTTGTGTTTTGTGACAAACAAAAGTACAATTAGTGAAGCTGTAAAGTTCTCATGGTAGCTGCCTGTGTTCCCAAGATAGCAGCATTAGTGTCTACAGAAGCAGTTAATGCTGTTTATCATTAGTGACAGAGGCTGGGAAGGACCTTCTGTGGCTTTTATCTTTCACCTTGCCAACAGAAGTTGATGAGCTTTCTGATTTAAATTCATAGGTGATGCTCCAGGATTTATATGCACTTCACATGGACAAGCATACAGGTAAACCTATCCTGCTGATGGAGTCTAATTAAAATCATCCTAACATTCTAATACTGGATATCCTCAGGAAAAGCATTACTTTATCCATATTTAATGCCAATGTCACCCAAAATATAATACAGCTTATGGAGGAATTATCTCATTCTTGCTGTACAAAGGGTTTATTGTATTATGACGTCACTTTTTTTAGGTGTATACAAACTAATGAATGTAAGGCACATTTATAATGAATACACATTTTTCGCAATTTTAAATTTTAGTAGCTACAGGACTTTTGAAACATAGCAAGGCAATTATAGTGAGGTAGCACACTTGACTAATACTAATCACTTTTTCTATATAAATATTTTCCAAACTATGGGCCCAGGGAGAGATGTTAGATATCATCAGAAAACCAAAATTTGAGGCTCAAATTTTAAAATTTGAGTGAAAATTTAAGCAGATTTTGGCATTATAGAACTTGTTGGTACCTTAATAAAGTAATGACTATTGTGATTGTCCAAAAGGTTAATATAGTATCTAATGTTTCCTAAATTTTTCAGGAATCACTTTTTTGGTGGTCAGGTTTCCATGAAATGATATTAGAAATGTTTTCTATCACTGTGGCTTACTTAGTACAGTGTTTTGAAATTTAAATTGCATAAATCTCTACTTATATTACCTCTACTAAAAATTTGAATGGTTTTCTGTTTCCTCAAAATAAAACCCAATCTCTACACCGTGAGACATAAGACCTTATTTGGCCCAACTCTGCCTTCATCTTTGCCCTCATCACTCTGCCCTTTGTTTTGGCCAGGCAAATGTTTTCCTTCCTCAAACATGAACGTTGTTTGGCACCTCAACACCTTTTTAATTTTTTTTTTCTGTTTCTCCTTCAAAGGAGGAGGCTCTCTTTCCATCTCTGTGTCCATATTCTCTCTTTAGAGAGATATTCTTCCCTTGTCTTTTCTTTCTTTTTTTTTT